>JAMKCH010026479.1:0-18617 GCA_023653785.1 Ophioderma brevispina
GTAGACGTAATTAATAATGAGTTAGATGAAATCACAACTGGTTCAAAAGCCCACAAATTGTCTCTAAATTAAGCTTAAAACAAATTTATATGATATATGAAACCCGACAAAGAACAAATGGTATTACTGATAAATTTAATTTTACTTAGATGGAATAAAACTTGTCCGAGTTGACAAACAACGTTTTTGTGGTGTGTTGATAGATGCTAACCTTACTGGAAACTCATATTGATGCTGGTAGCGAAGGAATTTCAACGAACTCTTGGTATGCTCAACAAATTGAAAAACTTTCCTACCCGGCCGATTCTACGCTCCTCTATTTCCATTAATTCTCCCTTATCTAAATTATGGTGTAATTGCTTGGGGCAATGCCTGAAAACGTACCTTGGATAAAATTTCAAACTTCAAAAACTTTCCCTAAGAACCATACAAAATAGTCACTTCAGATGCCATTCTGGAACCTTTGTTTTGCCCAATACCAATTGTTTTAAATATATTGATATTTATAATCTAAGAATGGGTACCTTTATGTACAAACACTACTAACCAATATGTTACCAATGTATTTTGGACACTATTTTTCAAAACGAGCAAAAATTCATGACCATCACACACGATTATGCTAACAATATAATCTGACTAAGATAACTAAACTCTTTGCATCAAAAACTGCTTCGTTCTTCTGGACTTATTCTCTGGAATTCATTGGATGATAATATTAAAATTTCGTAATGCTGTATACAACTTCGCGTAAGCAATAAAAAAGTGGACTTAATTTTGAATTATGAGCAAATTTAAATTTTGGGGATTATTGTTGTGTGCTGCTTTCATGAGTATTCGTTATGGGTCATTGTATAGTTAAGATCTGTGTATGTACTTTTGACTTTTTTGTTTTTTATTTTTAGGGGATGTCCGTGTCTGGCCATCGGCCTTTTGTTCTTCCACACATTTGTATTGTTTGTTCCTTTTAACTCGGTGTGTATATATTTTTGCATGGAAATAAAATTAGATTATGATTATCGCACTGTCACTCATAAAATATGTTTCCTACATATAAATGTTTGCCTAATATCAAAAACGTTTGCCTAGCATTATAAAATGGTTGCCTACTCATAAAATATGTTTGCTAAACATCATAAAAATGTTTCCTAATATCAAAAAACGTTTGCCTCAACATCATAAAAATGTTTCCCTAAACTTTTGTCAAAAAAACGGAACGTTTTAATACCATTTTCATACATGTTTGGAAACATTTTGAAAACATTATCATCACAGTTTTTATTAAAACACTTCATAAGGTGATATCCATACAAGTAACGGTTTCAATGTTTTTAAATTAGGATTTCTTAAACATCTGTGACAATGTAAGCATTTTCATTGGTTGATTGGCCCGGTTTAATTCGTTTAATAAACCCAGGTAGTACTCGCTGCTATTAAGTTATTTTGGGTGTAAAGCGCTCGCGTCATAACCGCGTTTTGCTACTTTGCGCGCGCGCCTGCCTCGTTGCGTTTCGTTGCGTATGATTCGTTGCGTTCAACGGGTTGTTTCGATTGTTGTCCACTGGGTGATGGCAGTCCTTTCGTGTTGCCGTTAAGCCCATAAGGATCGCGAAATTGGTTTAAAGATGACCTTAAAAGATAAAGATTTTAAAGAATGAAATAAAGGTATGATTTTGGGAATCGGTACTCTCTTTACGACGACTTGGAACCCGGTGACAGACACCATTATGTTTGCTGAATAACTCGGCCCCGCCTCGTGCCTTCCATTAACATAATGGTATCGGCCTTGGGTTCAATCGTCGTAAAGAAGTACCGGTTCCCAAAATCATAACCTTTATTCTCTAATTCAAACCAGTTACAGAGTGGTTCATCACACATCAACAACGATGCATCCATGCGTGCGCGTATTTTTCATCCCGGCTATGGTGGCGAGATTTAAGCCGCCCGATCGGGATAAAATACGCGGACGCATCGGATGCAGCATCTGCGGCCGCGTGATCACTGCACCGGGCGTGACGCACTAATTTGCATATCAACTGTAAGTTGATAACAATCAACACCGGTAGCTCCTGTACAAGGCGGATACATGCGTTTTTAAACAATATCGATAACATATTTGATAACATTTACAAAATGTTTTCAAAAACCTCAAGCATAAAAAAACATCCTTGGTAAACATTTTTAAAACGGTTAGGAAAACGGGAAAAAATGTCAGCAGAAAATCATTTCAGCAACATTCTAAAACATTTTAAGAGAGAAAGGTATGGTTTTGGAACCGGTACTCTCTTTAACGACGAATTGAACCCACGGCGATACCAATTATTTTAAGTGAAGAAACGAGGCCGGAGGCCGATTTCGTCCACGAAAAAATAATGGGGTGGTCGCCGTTCAATTCGTCGTAAAAGAGTACCGTTCCAAATCATACCTTTATTCTCATTCTTAAACAGCTTTATCATTTAAGGTCATCTTTAACCCAATTTCCGATGTTTTACGCTTAAAATAGCAACAAGAAAGACTGTCCACCACCCGAGTGAAACACAATCGAACAACCCGTTTGAACGCAACGACCATACGCAACGAACGCAAACCGCTGGCAGGCGCGCGCGAACGTAGCAAACGCGGATGAGTCGAGCGCTTCAACCTAAAAATAACACAATACGCGGCGCGTACTACCTGGTTCAATTAAACGAATTGAACCGGGCATCACCATATGAAATGCTTACATTTTCCAGCTGTTTAAGCATACTGTAAATCTAAGAGTTTTAATGTTCTGATAATATCTCGATAACAAAGCTTATGTATTTTGTATAATGTTTGAGAATGTTGCCTTAATGTTTGATAAAAATACAAATTAATTGGCAATGTGTTTTCGAAAATCATTTAAAATCAAACATTTTTAAAACATCGTAAAAAATATTGTAAACGTTTTATATAATGTTTACAAACCTGATCAACAGATAATGTTTCACACACTTATCAAACATGTTTTCGTAAATATTAATCCCCTTTATAAAATGTTATAAAATGTTATGTGTTTGCTGGGAAAGGTCATTCTATCAGATGAAATATTTATAGACTTAAATCGGGAATCGTGCCATCCCCCTTTAAAAGGTACACTGAGCATGACACAGTAAAAGACTCGACTGAGAGCACTAGGTGAGGAAGGCACGTACTTGGGATTTGCTAGTGAACCATAAACAAAAATGATGGTTCTAGGATCACGAAAAATACCGGTAGGCTAGTTAAAAGAACACACCAAAGAAACACACACACAAAACACCTGACAACTTACAATAACACTAAGCTGATTTGGTCGTGGGCCGAGATGGCGATGGCCGAGATGTCGATGGCCGATGTGGCAGTGGGCCGAGTTGGGGCAATAATTTGGGCGAGTTTGTAATGGGCCGAGTTGGCGATGGGCCGAGATGGCGATGGTCCGAGGTGACCTGTTACCGAAACATGAATAGGCCCAGAACCAGTCGACCAGAATAATTCAGTATCATGTTGATCGTGATCGATCGCACTGTCTAGGGGGCCCTACATGCAATGTGGAACAATGACAATCGAAATCGACGGCATTCATAGTGCATACCCGGATGCATGCTCTCAATCGCTCATTTTTGCGATATTCACACTATATAGTTGCTTCTCACTATTAATCTCTATACATACCAGGGTTAACGAAACTTCGACGACGAGGCGGCTAGGCTTTGATTACTTTGTAATTGTAGTGCTCTCCACCTCGCTGGTTGCTCTCTTGCCCCAATCTCCATTGCAATTTCTATACTCCATGATCATGGCAACATCACATCCCCCGTGATCCATACATTAATTTATCTTTGGAAAATTCGCATTTGAGATTACTCTATATAATCCACCATGTAGGTAATTAAAATTATAATCTAAAATCGAAATCTCTGAGTCGGGGTTCGTCGTTGGCTCGGGTGCCTTTGAAGGCTTTAAGCTTACCAAAACACCAACAATTTAGACAAAAAAAAAAAAAATCTGTATCCTCAAAACCTCTCCTGTACCTTCGAGATTTTATAGGCCTAAAGTTGGACATTTATTATGGATCGACTACTTTTTAAATAAAAATGCATATCTTTATTTACGCAGTCCGTTTTGCTCACAATTATTATTTTTCATTTCGAATTATGCTATATACAAGTATCGTCAACGGTGTTGATCGATCGCACCAATTCAAAAACAATGCATTCAATTACAAATAATAATACACATCCCTATCTGACAATTAGGCCTATATAGCTTGGCTAATTAGGCCTATAGCGTTTTAACCATCCCAACAACCGTGCATGACGAATACATTACAAGTTGAGTTGGTATCCGGTGGTCGAGTTGGCCCGCGATCGGTCGAGTTGGTAGTCACTCGACGGTCGAGTTGGCATTAGACGGTCCGAGTTGGTTATCGGTCTAGCTGGTATGACGGTCGACTTGTTGTCCGTCGAGTTGGATGACGGTCGAATTGGTATCGGTCGAGTTTGCAATCCTTCGAAGTGACTGGACATACGTCAAAATCACATAGAGTTGGAGTAATAAATCACTGACCTGGCCTAATCGAGTCACGAAATGTGTTTTCTAAATCTACCTATTTTTAGGATCTTTAACAGAAGACAATAATGATACTATTTTATCAAATTTTGCAGAAAAAACGTTGAATATGCATTTTTCAATATAACAAAATGCTTGCCTTCCTGATTATTATTTTCAACTGTGTAGCTGGACATGTTTTCGATTGCTTGTCACTGCCTAGTAAAATATTCTGTAATCACTGCACATACCAGTCCGTCGAAGCTGTTTAATTTTGGCTGTCGCACTTTGGTCAAAACGTCAGAAAAAAAAAAAAATGTTTTGTTGGGCAATTGGTAGGTTAATTATAAATCATATACCTGAGATTAGTTGATAGTGTCATAAACCATAATGAAATGTTTTTCTTGGACAATTCATGACCTAATCTAACCAAACTGCCCAGTCCCGAAAGTACAAAAACACACAAACAAGTCCCTGCCAGTGCCATAGCCGAACAACAGTAGCAAGGAGGGAGATGAGAGGGAGGACTTAGCAAGGCGCGGAAGCTGCCGCGAAGTTGATAAAAAGCTAAATATTCACCTGAGCTTAGCCAGTTTAGTCCTGTTAGTCTAGTCTTCTTAAAGTGGCACAATTCTGCAAAAGTATGACATTTGTAATTTCTTCCAATTTGCTTTCAGATGATATCGGTCTAGGCCAAATTGAAGAGACGAAATAATTCTTGGTATGGACAGTGAGAACAGGGGGTCCAACCTGCGGACAACGAGGGCCATTAGTTGCAGGAACGACAAAGAGATATCAGCGCGGACAGCGATGGTGCGGGTATCTTCCCAGAAAATTAAAATGCTTATAAATATCTAAAAATAGAGTTTAAAAAAATGTCATTTGAAATCGTTCCAATTTACTCAACAGTAACACCAAACTTTTCAACATGTTGAAAACATTAGCCAATGTTCATCAATATGATTGAAACAAAACGTTTAAAAAAATGGTTGAAAAATTAGTCAATCTGCTCAAGTCGAAAGCCAAAACTTTTTCAAAATTTGTAAAAAGGTCAACAAAAATGGAAAATTTGTGTTACTTACCCAAAAATCTGCCATCCCTGTTCCGTATGCTATGGGTTCCCTCTTTTAGCAAATATATGGGTTCTACAAAAATGTACTTCCAGACTTTTGTAGGCACGTCATAAAATCAACTTGAGAGCCCCAATAATGTTTGCGGCCCGCAGTAAGTTGTGCGATTCAACAATACGGCCCTGCATCAAAAAGGTTGGACACCCCTGGTTTAGAACGTACGCCCCGCTTTCCCGCCAAAAAGGCGCACCATAATGTACAGTATACGCAGTACGCGACGAGAAACGCGCACAGTTGTTATGTCCAAGAGAGCGCGTGTGGTCTAGCGGGGAAAAGTGCAGGACTCATGATCAATCGACCTTGAAAATCGTTGAGTTAGAGCCCCACTATGGTCAACGTTGTTTGTGTCCTGGGCAAGGACACTTAGTCTCAATTGCATCGTCCACCAAGCGAATTCTGGGTAGCTGCTCTGCGGGAATATTACAATCTAACTGCTGATAGGCGTGTGCGCTCGTAAGGCATGTTTTTGAGCAGCCACACCTAAATGAAGCGAAAGGATTGTGACGATTTTGAACGGCGGCGTAGTCGTCCGCTAATTCGTAATAATGATTGTCATCCGCGCTTTGAGCCTGTTGGGATTAAGCGCTATATAAAAAACTGGTTATATTTATTATTATTATATATTATTATTATTATAAATTATGGACCAGAGTATAGGCCGGCCCTGGCCTGGCCTAGGCAGTACAGTAGTAGGTAGCCGCTAGGGCTATAACAAGTCTAACTGAAATTCATCAGGGTCGCTAGTGACCATACCTGGTCGCTAAATGGCACAAACCTAAAATACAGGCTGTCCCCAAAAATGTTAACACTCAGAATAGAGGCATTTGTAAAAAAATAAAAAGTTTGAATTTTAATATGATATGTATGTTCTTAAAGGTGCGTGTTCCGATCGTCTTTGGGACCCCCCCTTATTTACCCGGAAGTAGTATCGATCTTTATATCAGATGAAAGGCGTATTTTTCTCTTGTCGTCCTGAAATTGGAGCCTACTCCAAATCCATTCCCCAAGATGTAAACAAAAAAATGCCGTTTTAGTGGTTAACCACTTTATTATCACCGTCTTGAATAGGGCTTTGCGACCTGCAAGGTTGTTTCCTCCCCGGTGACTTGATGGGGCGTATTGAAGTGCCAGGCTCTCATATCAAGTAGACACAGGCCCCTGACAGTGACTCAGCAAATTGGTGACACCCTCAGGGGCAATCGCCATTGGACGATTGCGTCAACTTATGTGCATAAATGCTTATCTGCTCTGCTAAAGCATCACTCAATTATATCATTATGCAAGCAAAGCGGGTTGCTCTATGCCCATTGCATTATGGGGCCGTGTGATTCTGTCCCTTAGCTGGCGAAGGTCTTGTAATCTTCCCAACCGCGGAAGCTCCAAATGGAGTGTGATGAATGAACGTGAAAATCTGAAGTAGATGTAATGAGGCATTCTGCTCACTGTTTGATTCTTGGGACTGTTTTCCCACACCTCACGCAATCCCCCTCTCCCCTACATCCCCTCCTACCCCCACATACAACACCCACAGAAATGTTTCTGTCATCCATCACCATCCACGTAAATCCACTAGAATCCCTCTACAACCCCACGTCCAATCATAACATCCAAGGCAAATCCTGTCCAATCCTCAAATTTAAAAAATCACAGCGTGCACCTGTGCATTCTTATCAAAAAAGTGATTTAAAAATGATAATTAATAAAAATATAAAAGATGGCGCAAAAATTCGAAATTTCCCCGAAGACTTTATCAACTTTCTCGAGGACCAGCAACATATTCCAGAGAAACTAGCCGATTTAGAGACTTGGACAAAGACGCAGTATAAACATGATTCAGACACCAACAAGGTTAAACCACCATGGGATAATCAACCATCATGATCTCTCCGGCGGTGAGAATTAGGACTACTCGGTTCTACCAGGAGACTAGAGGAGCAAGAACTACCGCTTCTAATCAGATCCAAAGGCAAGCGTAAAAGCAAGAATGGAAACAACGACTATGATTCGATCTAGTGAAACCTGATTAGGATTTTTTTACTTCACATTTTTTGGGTGGACGTTGAGTATCTGGAGAACACCATCAACTCTTTGCCTACGAAGTCTCTCTTTGGTGCAACCTCACTCATATAAGACAAATTGGATCTCCGGTTTTCTATCCACACTAGCGTATTTACATACGTGTTGAACTCCATAGCGTCTGTTTGCTCGCCTTTGATCTCCTTCAGAATTCTCCGCTTCGTATAAGTACCTTAGTTTTATGTCGCTTGTAATCTGTTGTTTCATCTTCATTTTGCGGAGCTGATTTTCACCTATGACTTTTCTTTTTCTTAATCTCTTCATTGCTCATTCCAATTATTCTAGTTTTTTCGTCCATTTAGAGCTGCAATCACGGTCTGGCAGTCTCAAACCACCCTCTTAGATCTCCAGTTCTTTCACCTCTAGCTTTCCAACAAAATTTCTTTCGCAGTCTGATAGCCAATAGCCTTCCCGCTCGGTTCTACTATTGAAGGTCTTTCACAATAGCCTGCCTCTCGATTTGCCTGCCTCACCTCTATTAATGTTTAATTAATGCTTTTTCATCAATTTTGTCACTTCACCTGATTTCTCGTCCAGGATCTACCTGAACAACTTAGGCCATGTCAGTCTTTTTCTAGCGTAAATTTTCTCGAAAGCTGTTGCAACTCCTCCGAGCTCTTGGTGCTTAGAGGCTCTGCCCTTTATATCTTCTAGCTACATCCACCACAGTTAGAGCATAATTATAGAGCTTGCGTCCTTTTCCAGGTCGATCATGAGGGAGAAACAATAAATCCGCCTGATGCTTTTGTTTGGGAAACACTCACATCAAAGTTGCTCGTGAATATATTTTGGGGCTGGTGCATAAATCTGCCACAAAGCCCTGCCTTTATTTTCAAAATTTCTAGTTGGATCTTTACACATCACCTGTGGCTTCCTTCGCTAGCTTGGCAATAGCGGAAAACTCCTTTCCGTCATCCTTTTGGTGAGTATAAATTTTGCGCTAGTTTCTTATCCATTATTTTTTTATAATAAACGATAAATGTCACTACATTTGGGATTTAACGCTGCGTATATTTTTGACGACACCAGAACGAAGAATTTGTGCAATGGGCTAGAAGGAATACAAGGCTTTGAAAGATACACTAAAGCGCGGCAAAGCGCAAGTGAAGTCTAACAAACAATCTCAAACTGGATAACCAGTTGAGAATTTTTTTATTGTCCGCATTAGTTTATAGATTGCAATAGCCAATCACAACAGCGACTAAGAGGGGTCTTAAAATTTCATTATCTAGTTTGTCATACCACCTTAAATCAAATAGCTCTTCATTCTTTTATCAAGTTCCGATTTTCAACATTGCAATCTGTGATTTTTGCTATCTAGTTTTTTCGATTTTCTGCTTCTTATTTCAGGGCCATTTTATTTATTTTTTTTTTTCATTTGTACAAAGACAAAGTTAAATTCAATTTTTTTGCTCTCTTATTGACCTGCTTTCGATAGAATGTTCTCTAGAGCCTTGTTTTTTTCCTCATCTGAATCCCAGCTTTCCTCGCTTTCTCTCGAATTTCTCGCTCCTTTTCAGCTGTCAATTCGATTAGATTAGCTCTAGTCCTGGTGTTTGATTCCCGCCTTGTGATTCCCTGTAATTCTCTGCTTCTCTTCAAATTTGATGAAAATCTTCATTGCTAATAATTCCATCTTGTAGCGCGTTGGATACTAGCTCGTTTTACGGTATCAAACTAGACTCAGCGGTTCTTTTGAGTGCTCTCGGGTTTTCAACTTTTTTTCATAGTCGCTTTTCCGAGAGCCACGCGGCTGCGGCTTAATCATTTCCCCAAACCGCATGCGCCATACCTCCGAGAGATCGATACTACAGCTCCTACTCCACTTTCTAAGGTTCCGACTGCGCCAGTTCCTGTACCGACTGCAATGAGTCCTGAAACTGATCGAGATTATAGAATACTTCCACACGTCTTGTATTTCTCTTAGCTTATCTCTCATGATCTACTTCACCTCCAAAATTTTCTGATTTCAGAGATTTGTTGGAGTCGAAATTGTACGCCTTGATCCTCGATCTCTTCTGGAATTTCGGGATTAATTTGCGGTGCGCTTGGTTTCTTTCATCTTTATTTATGATAGCCTTCTTCGTCTGTATAATTCTCTACGTGAAAATCTATGAAATGGCTGGATGATTTTTCTTGTTTAGGACAAATTGCGTCTGTAAAGACTGTATCCTAGTTCTTTGACACCGATCAGAATGGTACTTAATGGATATAAATACTCATCTGCATTTTTTTTATCGCCGTTTATCCACATGCAAAATTTGCTTCCGTATCTCAAACGCTATATGCTTTGCTTGGACGTATCCAATTGTAGATATGGGATTAGAAACCCATATGGTCCCACTGGTTCGTTATCGAATATTTAATCGTGTCCCTCGCCCCCTCTGATCGTTAAACATAGTTGTTGTCCGGTGGATTTTTGAGTGAATTTTACACGCAGTCATTAGGGGAAGTGTGCTATGTTTCACGGTTTCGCTGAAAAGAGCAGAGTCCAAGGCGCGGGAATTTGAGCTCCAAAGTCAATTTGAATGGTACTACTGAGTCGCAGGATCCCCAGAGTTCCCTTCCGGGGTTGGCCTACCGGAAGAGTCCGTTTGGTTTCTAATCCGGTTGTTGTGGATTGGCGTTGTATACCGTATCACCGTCTACTCCATCGCCGATGACGTTATTAATTTCGATCATTTGCATTTTTTTTCCGCTAGTAATATGTTCTTTTTGCTCTCAATGAAAATATGCCTTGGTTTCCCTCTCGTGAGGAGAACAATATATCTCCCGAGACGTAAGGTTTTACGTCGTGCTCGTGTTGCACGAGCGCGTCCAAGAACCCTTGTTTACAAGATCTCCGTCATCGAGTGGAGGACCGCTATTTTCACCTTATGGAGACCCATATTCAGATCGCCGCTAATTGTTCCTCCACTTTATCAACTTATGTTGTTTAGTGGGAGACGTAATTATCCCAATTCCTTTGGTGGTTTTTTTCTTTTTTTTTTTTTTTTTTTTTTTTTTTTTTTTTTTTTTTTCAGCATCCCCCACTTCCGTAGGATCCGCTAGGTCTACTATTTTTTTTATTTCCAAATTTATCCGACGTCATGCGGACCGCCGATTGGATAGGAACCTCACTTTGTCAATGCATAGGTGTTAGGTCTACTTCCACAGCTCTGCTGGATGATTTTCCGATTTCACTCGATAGACAGTAGATTGAATTCTCTTTGATTTCTAGAACAAAAAAAAAATTTCCTCCAATAAATATTTTTGAAAAATTTTTTTACTTTAATAATTTTCAAGTAACACGTCAACAGGCATCCTGTGATTATCCAGTTTATGAGCGTCACATTGTTCACTGAATTTTGAAATCCAAATCGATTTCTGAAAGGTCAGATTAGTATCATCCAACTCGGATTTTCATATTGGATCGTGTAACACTCTCCATTTAACATCACGCATAATGGAATGTTTCAACAGCGCGTTACCCTTGATGTTATCACGATCATTAGCGAGTGTTAGTGGTGATTATTTGTTTCAGATAACCTAAAATCTCTGGGGGGTAAATTCTACAATCCTATCACCTGTGTAGGTTCCAGAGTCCAGCCAATCTTCATCATCCAAACCTAGCTTATCTGACAGGCTCCGGCAACCAAACTTGAAGATTTCGGAAATCGTCATTTCGATCTACCGGTTTCAGGATTGACGTCGAGGGTAAGTCCTGTAATCGCGCTAGAATTTTTGAGCTAAACTTGAAAGGTGATTTCCAGCGGGAACAACAACATCTGTGGATTGTTCCATGTCAGATCCGTATCTTACAGTCATATCCTGGTAAAGATTGTACCATCCTACCCAAATGTGTAATCTCCTTCAGTGCTATTTTTTCTCCTTCCAGGTTTTCATCGGTTTATGTTTTCCCTGCTGCGTCAATAT
Source organism: Ophioderma brevispina (assembly GCA_023653785.1). Taxonomy (NCBI): domain Eukaryota; kingdom Metazoa; phylum Echinodermata; class Ophiuroidea; order Amphilepidida; family Ophiodermatidae; genus Ophioderma; species Ophioderma brevispina. The sequence continues at coordinate 11,670 of JAMKCH010026479.1, forward strand.
ATTCAGACTTTTCTCTTATTACTAAAAATAAGATTGCTTAGTTACAATCAAGATTAGACTATCGTGTGGTGGGTGTTTTGACCGAAATACATTTTAGTTGATAAATCAGGAAATTCACGTGAATGCAAAAAAAAAATCAGAATCCGTTTTCCAAACATATGGGTGAATTAAAAGCTTCCCAAATTCCAGACGGCGGGACATGATGAAAATTATCAAAATGGCTGTCTATTCCGATGCAGTTTGGCAGAAATCAATAAATGTATGATGTTTGGGCAGCGACCAGTTGTGGGTCTCAAAGGAAGAGCTCCACCATGAGAATCCTATGATCAGGAGCGTCTTCAGATTTCAAGCTGAACTATCAAATCAGACGAATTTTGAGCGAAATGAATTGTCCTATCCCATCCGAGCGGTCCATTCAAGGAATCTCAATAATGCAATCGATATGTAAGTCTTTGAGAGGATATGCAGCGGATTCGGTATTAACATGATGAAAATTTAGGCAGAAATTTGATCTGTGAATGGGTTTGGATCCGCTAGGATATTTTGCTTCGAAAAAACATTACACTCACGGAGGTATGAGAATGAGTTGAGCAGAAAGTCCTGAAAACCAGCGATTGGGCTATATTATGAAGGGCAATCTCCCAGTGATGTAAATTCATCAGCGAAAATTCGGTTTAGCGGGCCGGGTCTGCATTAACAAGGTAGAAAATACGTCGAACAGAATTTCAGACGAGATCCTGGTTACGGCGATGTGTCTCCGAATCGGCATCATTTTATTCCGTAATAGGATCTTTCGTTTTGGATTCATCTGACGGATTTACTAGGGTGGTGTTGAGAGGGGGGGGGGGGCGGGGGCATCAATGACTCAATCAGGACTTATGAGGGGCTATCCTGGAGCGCAAGCACAATTCTAGGTTCAAAGTTAATAGAAAGGTGAGCTTTCGATGCTTACAAACAGTTTCTCGCCAATGTCGAGGATTCCATCAGTCCGTAGTGATATTCCAAGCTCGATTTAAGGAGAGGTATCAGTCTACCCTGCAGTACGCTAGAAGGCAAGCGGATTTGGCGTAGGCGTTTGGATTGTATATGATTCTCGAGCGACATGGATCTCCGTGTGGGAAGTCTCAATGGTTACAACAACCTTATCCAAATCGCGACTACGGAAATGCAACTCGGTCTAATGAAAAGGTAAATGACCAAGCGATGCTAATGCAGCCGCAGCATGATGAGAATGTCGATTACCATCACATGCGACGTGTAGCAGCCGCAGAGGAAGCGTCGCGATACGGTGTGGATGAAGACTTTTCTCACGATGAGAAAAAATTGATGTAATGTTTGGGGAATTTTAGGATCGATAGCCATTTGGATGATAAAATAAAAGATGGCAGAACTGTAGGATGATGATGGCTCCGCCTGACCAATGCCCTAAGTTCACGGGAGCAAATTTTCTTTCAGCAGAGGCCTCGGGCGGAGGTGCGAGGCACCGATCGTGCCATCGAACAAAAATGCAAAGTGATAGGGATCAGTGGAACGAAGCAGGCTGGAGAGAATAGACTACTATTAACGCTAAGCTGAACAGGAAGTAATGCAGAACAGACTTTCAAAGGTGTTGACTCGGCTATGAGACAAATTATAAATATGACTGGATTTCAGCTAGAAGATTTTCCTCCTGAGCCTCAACTCCCCGATTATTCTAGACGAGGATCAAAAAGAGGATATTCAAAAAGGAGAGTTTGCTTTAGTCGCTGCAGGAAACATTCCCCTTCCTCCCCAGCGAACAGGATTGGTTGGTATTTCGTTTGATGAAAAAAAACAAAAAATGGTTGATTTAAAAAAAAAATTTTTATATAATAAAAAAGCGGGGAAAGCTTTCCAAAAAAATATCATAATATCGAACAAGATATCACTCTCGAGTCAAAAGTGAAAATGATCATCTTTTTGTTTTCTAAATGAAAAGTGGATTAGACTTATCATAACAAGATCCAAAAAAATTTTGTTGTGCAAAATATATAGAAGTAAAAGAGTGGAGTGAGAGTTTTGTAGACAACTTGGAGTTCCAATTGCACCGGGTCAAAAATACAGCAAAGAGTTATAGAAAAGACCAAAAATCTCGTATAAAAGCTAGCAAAAAATACAACAGACAAAATCTATGACCAAAAAAAAAAATCTATGAATCAAAATAAATAATCGGGATTTTTTTTTTTTGCTGCTTATGAAAATGAGTATTTATAATAAATACAAAAGGATGGAAACCGTAAAAAATTTGCGCGCGCTCGCAAAAAATGCAGGTCTCAGAGGTTACTCTCATATGAGAAAAGCGGAACTCGTATTCATTTCTAGAAGAAAAATACATCCTAAATATTTTGGATTCCCCACTCCCAAATATGATACTGCAGTTTTACAACCATCTCCGTATGTACTCCAAACTACCCCGCAAAATCAAATCAAAATTTGGTCCGTCTAGATGTACCAAAACCAGCTCCAAGAAGAAGTGAAAGGATCAAAAACTTCAAGAAAGCATAAAAACTTTAAAACAGAAGGAAAAACCATTTGAAATTAATGGACTGATTGCGATTGAAACGATTTACTAGCCAATGTATAAAAATTGATGGTCTTTCTGGATATGATCCAAAAAAAATTTCTTGCCAGCACCAAAAAAGCTGTGTTAGATCTTTTTAAGCAAAAATCGTCAAACAAGTTGTGTTAGTTCTTCGTTGCATGATGGAAAAAATCAAATTTGCAAACGCGGAGAAGCAGGGTAAAAGAAGTGCCATTTTGGGGGCGGTAGTAGAAGTAAATCTGAAGTACAATCTTGAAGAGCTGTATAATAAGTGGAAGCAATATGATTTTGGAAAACATTTCAACTTTCAAACTAGCGAAAGTGGAGGGTCTTTAAGTCTATTGTATCTTTAGAATTCACATGGTAAAAATCAGCCTATGGCGAGGATCTCATATTCCACTTCCAAATTCTAGCTGACAAGAAAGCCTTAATAAATATTAAAAAATGATGATCAACAATGCGTTAAGTGGGCAGTCACTAGAGCCTCTAAATCAAGTTGAAAAAAATGCAGGAAGAATAGACAAAAACTAAAAGCAAGTTACTGCGGATCTTAAGTGGGATGGTATTGCATTTCCAACAACATCTAAAAGTATTGACAAATTTGAAAAAAATAATCCGGCAATTTCTGTCAATGTCGCGGGATATGATGTAAAAAAGGGTGTGCATCCTCTCTGAACAAGTCTCACGAAATATGAGAAAATGAAATGACATTTTTTTGTTTTCTGGGAAAAACGATGATGGTGTGGAGGGCAGAATTACTGCGTAGTCAAAAATTTGAGTGGCTGCTTACAATCAAAATTCAAATGCATGCGACAAAGATACGATGTGACAACTGAGATTCTTCTTACTATCCAAAGAAAGATTAGCAATACACGAAGGTGTCTGTCGATTACATGAATCGGTAAAATAAATATACCCGAAAAAAGGGCAAAGAAAATTTTAAACATCATTTCAAACCACAGAAAGTTCCATGTGTAGTATATGCTGATTTGAATCTTTTACCGAGACAATTTCCCATGTAACCAAATTCAGAAAAAGTTACACAGAAAACATCAAAAACACAAACCCTCCGGTTTCTGTTCTATCTTTCCCCCTTTTCCTCTCTTATACATAAAATGTTTGGTGATTCCGTGTACTCTCAAAGATCATGTAATTTACACTAAAAAAAATCAGAGGATGAAGATATATCCCAAATTTTTGTGGAAACATTAGAAAAAATATCTGTGATTTTATGATCGATTTTGGAATAAAAAGAAAACACAAATATATTTTGTGCATGAAATGATATGGAATGAAAAGGAACAAGAATCATATTTCAAAGCTAACAAATTGTCATATCTGACAAAAAATGTTTTACTCCGCGAAGACAAAAAAGTTAGAGACCATGCATTTTTACGGGGAGATGTCGAGGAGCGGCTCATAATCATGCAATTCGATTATAGAGTACAAAGTTTTCTATCAGTGAATTCTCATAATCTCTCCGGTTCTGATTCTAATATGTTAACGAAAAAATTAGGTAAAACGGAAGGAAAGATTGACTGCTTCCCAATAATGAGGAAAAGTACATATCATTTACCAAAAAAATTACCAGTAGGAACTTTCGTACGATAAAAACAAAAAAATGGTAGAAATTAAACTGATCTTAGATTTATAGATAGTTTCAAGTTCATGATAGTGGACTTGCAAAACAGGCGAAAATTAGATGAATTGAACGAATTACCAAAATTTTTCTCAAATGAAGCGACATCGAAAATTGCTACTGAGAAAAAGGGAGTATATCCTTACGATTTGTTTAATTCTCTAGAAAAACTTGAGGAAACGCATTACCATCTAAAGAAGCATTTTATATAAAACGTAATTGAAGAGCACATTCGATGATGACTCTCGCCATGCAAAAATGCTGGAATGCTTTAGATGAAAATCTATGAGCGAATATTCGATCTGCTATCTAAAATCAGATGTTCTTTTATAGGGATGTTTCGAACAATTCAGAAAAGTGTGCATAAAATTATGAGCTAGATCCTGCCTGGTATTTACAGCTCTGGGCCTTCCTACGACGCATGTTTAAAAAAAACTGGAGCAAGGCTGGAACTTCTCACATATATTGATATGATTCTCATATTGAAAATGGTATTCAGAGGTGGAGTATCGGTAATTCTACCAGATATTCTAAAGCCCAAAAACAAATATTTGGTGATAATATGATCCCACAAAACCGTCAAGTATCCAATTTGGGATGCCACTAATCTCTATGGATGGGCCCATGAGTGAAAAATTACCAGTAGGAAATTTTAAGTGATGACAACAAATGAATTTCAACTTGGAATGATTATCGGGCATTCTAGAGGTAGATGTTAGATATCCAAAAAACCGACATGATCTCATAACGAATATCCTATGCTCAGAAGAATAAATGTCAATAAAGTAGAAAACTTATTTCAAATCTTAGAGATAAAAAAGTTACGTAATACATCATTTAGCACTAAAACAAATAGTTAGCATTAGGATTGGTTTTGAAAAAATTCATAGGGATAGATTGATTATCCCAAGATATATCCCAAATTTTTGTGGAAACATTAGAAAAAAATATACTGTGATATTTATGATCGATTTTGGCATAAAAAAGAACAACAAATATATTTTGTGATGAATATGGAGAGGAAGAAAAAGAACAAGATCTATTTCAAAGCTAAAATATTGTCATATCTGCAAAAAAAGTTTTACTCCGGAAGACAAAAAAAGTTAGAGACCATTGCCATTTTAAGGGGAGATTTCGAGGAGCGGCTCATAATCATTGCAATCTCGAATATAGAGTACCAAAGTTTTTCCAGTGATATTCCATAATCTCTCCGGTTATGATTCTTCATCTGTTATGAAAAATATAGGTAAAACGGAAGGAAAAATTGACTGCATTCCCATAAATGAGGAAAAAGTACATATCATGTACCCAAAAAAATTACAGTAGGAACTTTCGTCGATAAAAAACACAAAAAAATGGTAGAAATTAAACGTGATCTTAGATTTATAGATAGTTCTAAGTCATGGCTAGTGGACTTGCAAAACTAGTCTAGAAAAGTAGATGAATTACGAATTACCAAAATTTTTCTCAAATTGAAGAGCATCGAAAAATGCTATGAGAAAGGGAGTATATCCTACGATTATGTTATCTTCTCTAGAAAAACTTGAGAAACTGCATTACCATCTAAAGAAGCATTTATTCAAAAACTTAATGAAGAGCACCATTTCTATGGATGACTATCCGCCATGCAAAAAATGTCTGGAATGCTTTGAGATGAAATCTATGAGAGAATCTTACGATCTGTATCTAAATCAGATGTTCTTTTACTAGCGGATGTTTTCGAAAAAATTCAGCAAAGTTGACATTAAAAAATTATGAGCTAGATCCGGCCTGGTATTTTACAGCCTCCTGGCCTTTATACGCGCCATGGTTAAAAAAACGGGAGCAAGGCTGAACTTCTCACAGATATTGTATGATTCTCATGATTGAAAATGGTATCAGAGGTGGAGTATCGGTAATTCCTACCAGATTTCTAAAGCAAACAACAAAATATTTGGGCTGATAATAATGATCCCACAAAACCGTCAAAAATTTATCCAATATTTGGATGCCAATAATCTCTATGGATGGGCCATGAGTGAAAAATTACAGGTAGGACATTTTAAGTGGATGACAGAAAATGAATTTTTCTAATTGAATGATATCAGCTGCATTCTCGAGGTTAGGATTTAGAATATCCAAAAAACCTACTGATCTCCATAAACGAAATATCCTATGGCCTCAGAAAGAATAATGTCAATAAGTAGAAAAAATTATTCCAAATCTTAGAGATAAAAAAGTACGTAATACATCATTAGCATAAAACAATATTTAGAATTAGATTGAGTTTTGAAAAAATCATCATGGTATAGATGAATTTATCCCAAAAGATATCTCCAGGAATTTTTGTGGAAACATTAGAAAAAAAATATTGTGATATTATGATACGTTGGAATAAAAATGACAACCAATATATTTTGTGAATAATATGATAGGAATGAAAAAGAACAAGAATCATATTTCAAAGCTAAAAGTCATATCTGCAAAAAGTTTTTACTCCGGAAGACAAAAACTTAGAGACCATTGCCATTTTACGGGGAGATTTCGAGGGAGCGGCTCATATCAATGCATCCGAGTATAGATTACAAAGTTTTTTCCATGTGATTATTCATATCTCTCCGGTTAGCATTCTCATCGTTATCAAAAATCGAGGTAAAACGGAAGGAAAGAATGACTGCATTCCCCACTAATGAGGACAAGACATATATTTACCAAAAAATTACAGTAGGAACTTTCGTCGAATAAACACAAAAAAATGGTAGAAATAAAC
>JAMKCH010026480.1:0-27203 GCA_023653785.1 Ophioderma brevispina
GAGGGATAAACCACGCTCCTCCATTGAAATAAGTAGTGGCGATTTATCCTAACCTCTGGTCATTAGAGCTGGCGCTTTTTTACTATGCCACTGCTTAAACGGCGGGGGACCCTATCGAGAAACCTCGACAACCACCACACTACTCCATCAAAATAGGATTCTGATAACAGAAGAAAGTTCAAAGTTCGCCATTATTATATAATATATTATATATATTATATAGCACTTGTCTGTACTTTTCAAACTAGTCGGAGTGCTCAACCACTACGAGAGTGGGGCGTAATATCACATCATAGTAACAGTATTATTTACAGTGACGATCTTTGGAATTAAGAGTGCTCACTCCCATTACCGGAGAGCGTAAAATAAATTACAAAGTATAGACCTCTGGAAAGGCAACCGTTCTCTGAGTTTCACGGTATACCCTCACGTTACGTCATTGGTATCCGAATCTTCAGACGGATGATTACTCACAGTCGTGTCTTACCCAGTAGATGTATGTATATACATGTCATGGTTCACACGAGCATTTCCATCACTTGTCGTACTTTTCCAAATAGTCGAGAGTGCTCCAACCCCTACGAGATTGGGGGCGTAATATAACACAAGTAAACATATTATTTACAGGTGACTATCTTTGGAAATAAGATGCTCAATCCCATTACAGGAGAGCGTAAAATAAATTACAAAGTATCGACCTCTGGAAAGGCAAACCGTTAACTCTAGTTTGTTCACGGTATACCCTCTACCTTACGATCATTGGGGTAACCGATCTTCAGACGGATGATGACTCACATTCGTGTCTTAACCAGTAGACCATTATGTATATAACATGTCATGGTGTCACGACTGAGGCATTTCCAGCACTTGTTTGTACTTTTCCAATCTTATGAACAGAGATTGGCAGTTGCCTCCCAGATCTGAGATTTCTGACATGCCCCTTGATATTGTGTACCTACATGGGCATCGTCATTTCATAAGCCAAAGTTTTTTTATGCAATCACTTTTAAAAATCTATAAGAATCATTGGCTTTTCCAGTCAAAATGTCAACCATGCTACCTTTACCATGGTCATGTTACCTATTGACCCATGCTAATGCCAATTTTTGAGTTTTGACCATGCTTGATGTTGGTCAACCATAGGGGCCATAGGTTCAATCAACCATGGTCACCCATAGGTTGGACTAGACTGTGGTGCCATTTCTCAATTTAGGTTGACGCATGGTCAAAGCATGGCATGCTCAAGCACATTTTACCATGGTTGATCATGGTGAACCCAGAGAGATAGAGTAATAAAAGCTAGAGGTCGGACGCCATCTGAATGCACTTTCTCACTGGTGGACGCTTAAATGGTTACCGCCCAAGCCCATTACACCTAAACTTACAGCACAGAAAAAATGCATAGTCTCGTTGATTTCAACAGGCGACCCTCGCTTATAAAATTCTCCCTCATATCCAAGTACAGTCGTCATTCATGTGGTTTGGTGCAGAAAGTAAACCGTCGCAAAGATCAGGCATGGTTGTTTTTTTTTTTTTGCAGATTTCAAAATGGGGGGGGCGATCCAGGAATAGTAGCTTGGGCTATGCATGTTGAATATTTTAAAATTATTTATTTTTTTCATTACCCTGGTGAAATTGAAGGTCTGGGGAATGTTTCCTTTTTTTTGTATTATTGGAATCAGGGAAATCATAAGCGTGTTTTTCATGCCCATTTCTAAAAGAATTAACCATGAACAGTCCAGATGCTTGTTGAACCATGCTAGCATGGTTAACCATTTCGCCTGGCTTACTCACCATCCCAATGCGTCCAGCTCAATGTAACGCTGACTTAACCACTACTAACACCAACCTTTAGCTCTTACTTCAAACTGGTTTGAAATGTGGCCGCGAAACTTTACAGATGGGGTTTTGGGATGAAAGCCATGCTATCAGATGAAAATGTTTACAGATTTAATCCTCTTAAAGAAAATACACTCAGCAATCAATCAGTAATTTTTAGTAAAAATGCCCCCTTCAAAATGCATAGGGTTTCAGGGCTCGGCAGCACAACCCTTAAATCATACTTAAATTATCGCAAGGATTACAGTCACTGAAGGCATGGTGATAATTTAAAGTGAGAGTAACCGATATTGTAATCGACAGACGGATGGGTGCCGATTTTGCACAAATCAGCAGAAATCGTATCGGCAAAAATATGTCAGAGGCTGCCGATTCTCAGCTATGTACTGATGAAATGAAAGGGAAGAAGTAAAATGGGGTATTTTCCCATTTTTTAAGTAACAAGACGGCGGTCACCGCCCGTGTGATTCGTGGCACCTTGGTTTGGTGGGTTGTGACTGGTGGTACTTGGCAGCCCGTTTTGGGATGGGGACCCTGACGGGAATGACTAATTTGTAACTGATACAATGAATGAAAGAATGGTCCTTTAATTTTGTAATGATGGAATGGTCTGGTATTTCATGTATTTGGTAATGATAAATTAATGAATATACCATTAACACTGCGCGGGACCATTAGCACTGATTAATTTTGTTTATGAAATTGATAGCTTGCTTTATGCGTATTTACACCGCTAATTGTATTTTGTATTTTTGATATATTATAATATATGCCTTTTAAACACTGCCCTGGCCCCATGGAGCATGATTAATGAAACACTATCCCTTGGCCCAAGTGCAGCCATTTAAAAAAAATGGTGATTTTAATAGCTGCTGCATGATGTCTACGTTAATAATTTCTCCAATGGTTGATATTTTTGTTGTCAATATATGATAATTATCACTAAGCCAAATTTAATGCCTGCAGCAGAGGCCCAATTTTTTTCGATAGTGGTGACCTACATTTTGAACAAAGGTTGTCATATTATCAAATTGTAGCTATTGGTCCCAAGAGTCAGAGAAACATGCATGATGCAAAAATTACAAACTTGTACAAATTAAGTTATGGGGGTCAAAGTTACCCCCTTTGTCAGTAGTGAATATTTTGAATAACAGTGCCCACATTGATACATTATCACAAATCTGGGAGTTTGTCCCACTAATATTATTTTGACCACAATCTTAACACACACAGAAAACCTTCTATAAAAGTTGATAAATAGTCTTTCTTTCTTCTTTCCCCACCCCCCTAAATTTCCCCCCACCTCCATGCTGTTTTTGAGATTGGTCTGTCAGAAACACGGTGGTTGCACTAATATCAGAAAGTATTATGCAAGGAGCATGGCGAATTGTTGGTGTTGGATGTGTGTTGTGTCGTGTGTGTATGTGTGTGTGTGTGTGTTGGGGTTGTTTGTGGAAGGGAAATAAACCTAATATTTTACTAATCCATCTGCTGACAGATCGTGTCACGCGTGATGGTCCACGGTTGTCAACCTACTAGTTTACTTTAATTTTTAAATAATCTAATGGTAAGGACCATTGGTTTAACCAGCGGGGGGGTGGTGTGACCTAATTGCCACCCTGCCAGAACCCCCCCCCCCCCCTTGCCACCCACCCCCCCCACATTCCAAAAAGCCCCCCCCTCGTCCCCCGCCCCCGCCCCCCCCCCCCCATCCCATGAAAGTGACCGTGTCTATTGATAATGACCAAATTAGCCCTTCGCTGCCAATATTCCTCGGCACCTCTTCTGCTTTCCCCCCCCCTTTTGCAAAGGCCCTGGTTGCGCCACTGGTTAAGAGTTAGATAACTAGATTTTCTCCTAACCCTAATCGGTAGGCGACGAGGTTGACTATGGTATAGCCGGTCGCCCAAATTTATAGTCCCGGGCGCAAATCTTCTATATAATACATGATTTACTAGCCATGAAATATTATTCGTAAATTTATAGCCATCACTAAATTCTACCCTTGCGGTGAGCTCTTCTTAGTACTCACATGATTAGTTTAGTAACATTTAAAGGCCTCCGGTGCAATCTTCTTATCTAAAGAAATATTAAACCCCAAGGTCCCTCATTTCTTCAAGCCCTGCCTTCTTTCATGGCCGTATTTTTTTTACTAGTGCAATTTCATCGGACTGCTGCGCAACCAGCCATGAAATGAACTAGTTAAGAAAATTGATTGACCTAACGTTGTCAACCCTCTTGGCTAAGAATGATTAATTCAGTAATTTATCGGCGCTGCGACGCAACCCTCTTATCTAAGAATGAATTGTGTCCAATTATTTTATGCCTACGACTTAATTATTATTTATACTCCAATCATAAATCTGCAATCCTCGTCGTACGCTTCTATTTGAGAAAATATTATTTCGGTAATTTATAGCCTGCAGAGACCTTCTTAAAAGAAAGTCTTATTCATAATATATAGCCTGCAGCTCAATCCGCTTACCTATAAGAAATAAGTTTCAGTAAATTTATAGACCTGGTGGCACAGCCTTTAGCTAGTCAATGATTCTTTGAGAAAATTATTATTTCTGTAAAATTTTATTCTGGCCCTGCGGGTCAACCCTCTTGCTACAATGGATTTGTGTCAGGCCTGCTGCAGATTTCTTTTAAGCGAAGAAACGATTAGTTCATTACCTCTATAGACCTGTGGGCACAATCTCTTAGCTAAGAATGGTTATTCATAAATTTATAGGCCTGATGCGCATTTTCGTACTGACAAATGGGTAAAATAGCCTGCGTCGTAACTCTTTTATAAAGCTGAGAATTATTAGTTAAGTAATTTATACACCGACATCGGATCCGCTTTTGTTGCTTAGTTATGTTTGAGTTAACCATCGGCTTACCAAGCCTTTTACATTTTTAGGGGGGGGGGTTTACCACACCCGCCACTGAGTTCGTTATAAAGCATCCATGGCTTATAACATTGCATAGGTTATAGTCTCTTCCATTGGCTAACCAAAACAAGTAACAAACATACCAGTATGGCGTCAAAATTACGTCATAAAGTCCACGATCATCAGCAAAATTGGCCATTTTTCCACAGAAAATACATCGAAAAACCATGGCAAGTTTTGTGCTAAAAAAGTAGGAAATATCGGATTTTCATGCGGTTTTCATTTCATCTAAAACAATGGCAATTGACTATATAGTTCTATTACAATAACCTAGAGTTTTAGAGCCATACTGTGCAGAATATTTTTTTTACAAATGTACCAGTAAATATTCTTGGATGGCACCCACCCCTCTTCCCTCGACTTTGATGGCATACACTAACTGGCTAGTACCCCTTCACATTTTTTTTTTCCGCTTAAATTACCGAAAAAGTACCAGAGCTTTTTACAAAAGCCTTCTTGGGGCATTTTAACGCGCCAGAGGATTTAGTCATATTAATTATACGTTTATTATCAAAAATGGCTGAAAATAACCAGCACTTCCGTACCCCACTTTTCCACAAGACCCCCGGCTGAAATTGATCTACCAGTTAATAACTTTTAGCTTTATTGCTTGCCATATTCTGTACCTGATAACAATTCACTTTTGTAAACACACCTGACCTAATAATGATGCGGGGGGGGGGGGGTGGGGGTAACATGGCCCAAAATTCAATGATTGCAACTTTGGTATAAATTTGAATAGTATTTACGTCTTCTATTCAGTGGGGCCAAAAAGTACCAAGTCAATCCCCATAGTTTTACTTCTGTGATGGCATATTGGAACGTACACCCTCACATAAGTATATTAGTTGGTGTCTCGTTCATGCAAGTTTAACGGCGTTCTTTTTGTTTGCTTGTTTGCTTTTGTTTTTGTTTCTGTTATTGTCTGTTCTGGTATTTTGGGCTAAAAGGACAAAGCGTTTTAACACTTAAAAGTGCCTAAGGTTGTTTTCTCTCACGTTGGTACCTAAGGGGTCCCCCCAGGAGACAAACTTGCAGGGTCATAAGACAATTAAGGCCAAAAGTGCAGTATAAATGATTTCCGGTGGGTTCCGGGTTATTACCTTGAAAATAGGAGCAAACCATTGCTTTCGAAAATGCGTCAAAATAGCTACAAAATGGACAAGGATGTCTCACGCCCATGCTTTTTTTTGGCTCGCTTCCCGGTCAAAGATCTCTGGGGTGGCAACATCCCCCCACCCACCCCCCGCTACTGCACGTAAGTTCAATATATGACAGAGGAAACATTATAACTAATCTAACTTGATATGATGAGTTACTTTTTATCCTATCAAAACTTTACACATGACCAAGTTAGAAGTTTCACTCCAATACCCCCCCCCCATACCCCACCCCCCCCCACTTTGATGCCACTCTAAAACCCCTCCAGGTAAATGGATCATTGTTTTTAGCTTAAATTTGTGTAGATGTTATGAAAATGAAGATGGAAAATCTTAGTCACTTTACAATATATTTAAAAGCGCGTTTCATTACTGGGAGAAAATAGAGTCAAGGCTGTAGTCCCCCATGGGTAGATGGTATTTTTCCTCATTTTGGATGATTCTACCTCCCCCCCCCCCCCCCCCCGGTGATCTATCATTACATAGAATTAGTTATATGAACCCTAAAACATGGTGCTACTACATATCAGGATAGGTACTATCCAAACACATGCTTCTAACGCAAAGCAGTGGAAGTTGTAACTATATAATAGATTTATATCATTGTGCAATTTCCTTCATGGTGATTTTCACAGGGGTCCTTTCCCCCCTCCATAACTCAACTTGTACACAGTTATATATTTTTGGCATCATGCAGTTTCGGATTTCCTCCTAAGATTTCAAGCTTCATTTGATATATGATGCACTTTGTTTCAAATTAGGTCACCGTTACTCGAAAAATAAGAGGGTTTTTTTTTTAATTTTTCTTTTTTGGTTTTTAATTTGTATTTAAATAAAATGCAAGTAAAAAATATGTCGGCGTCATTGGACCGCTAGTGTCATCTGCCGTCGCCGGTTTTTGTGAATGGGGTCGAGTGAATGAGGTCACCAATGTGACATGAGTTCACAAGGTGACATGAGGTCACCAGGGTCACGTGGGGTCACATGAAGTCACAAAGATCACACAGGTCACAAAGGTGACATGACGTCACCCCAACATGCTCCCATACGCACCCACCCTTCCCCCCTCCCTGACACAACCTCCCTCCTCCCTGTCGCACCCCACCCGACCCCTCCCCGACACTTATTTTGTGAATGTGCCAAAGGTCATGTGGCTCGCTGAGCCAACACGAGCCTGACAAAGGCGTATTTACACTAAACTAGGAAAATGTTCCAACCAGCATAAATGTGTCTACCAGCCGCCGCCCGACCCGTTTTGTCTGACATTCGTGGAACGATCGTTCGCACGATCCAAAATATGTAACAAGAGTTGCTCAAAAGGAACCTTTCTTCCGAAATTCCTCATTGGAACTAAAGCACATGTGGCCTGGGGGGCACGATTTGTTGATTATAATCATTTGGCTAATTCATAAGTTTAAGAATTTGAACTTGGTGGCGATCTTTAATATATGGGGAAAATCGTCGGATCGGATCAGTGGTTCGGCAATACAACAAAAAAATATCAGCCATCGAATTGGCAGAGGAAACCCTGGATCAGTTTAATCCTAATTTAAATGTATTAGTTGCTTTGCAGTTTGCATGCTCATTTTTTCAACAAGTAAGGTGATCCTCCAAAATACAAGACAGAACTATTAAGCCATCTACAAATGCAATAAACTTGGTGTTGTTTTCCAAGAAGATAATCTTGTTTCAACAGGTTATAGATGCTAACGTCTTTGGTTACATCCCCTGGAGGGAAACATATCGAGAAAACATGTAGCTTCGGAAATGGACAGACACGCAAGCATCAGGATGATTCACATTCATGCTATACCTGGTTAGAAAAATTATGGGGGGGTCACAGACGCTTTTCCTTGCTTAATCACCTGAAGAAATTATGCAGTCTTAATCAAAAGTTGTCTTAATAATGTTATTATGAGAGGATGTGTTATAAATACATGAGGAGGTGTTTGTGTTTTGAAGGCACTGTGGTCCTGGATACGACCGTGAGACCATCTCATGATCTAAAGGTCATGGGTTCGAGTCCCGCTGCAGCCAATGTTGTTGTGCACTTGGCAAGGCACTTTACCTTGTTTGATCTCTCCCACTAGGGAGTGAAATGGGAGCTGTTAGGGGTTGAATAATCACAGATCTAAAGAGCTTATAGGTATGCGTTAGTTAGCCTGGCGCACACCGTAATGAAGCGACATAATCGAACCTTTTCCCTGATGGCAGCGTAATGATAATTGCCAGTCGCTTTGAATCCTCAGGCAAAAAGTGCAATATAAATCCTGCTATTATTAATAACACATCAACACAATCGTCATTTTAGTGTCACAAAAAGCGTGTTTCTATTGAACAAACGGTATGATCCGGAGAAAATTTATCACATTATTGCGAAGTTTATATTCTACTGAGCATGTTTTCCAGAAAATGCGCTGACCTCACGGAACTTTGATTTTACCAGCTAAAGTTCATCAGCACAGGTCAACCGCGTTGTATTGCAGGCTTGTAGGTCCGTGACCTCTCCGAACTGTCAGATCAAAGATGGCGGGAAAGCGAATGTCCTTAGTCTAATGTCACTTTGAGTTTTATATTCAGCGGTAAATGATTCTTCTGCAAGTCCATCCACACGTCGTGATCTGCAGAAAAGGATCAGGATTTCGGCTTCTACAGAGACTGCCAATCACACAAACCATTAAAATAAAGACTGCTGACGGAGAAAAATCGTGAGGTTGCTACGTACAATGCATTCACTACATCTCGCAGCCTTGTTACTGCAAAATTTAACATGTTCAAGTTTCTTTTTTTCTAAATTTATTTGTGAAGACCATCAAACTTTAGGGTTTGGAGTTATGCCGTTTTATGTAAAATTATGATATAGGCCTACATAATGCATTTACACTCTCCGTTAAGGTGGTATTAGGTAATTTTTAACCGGCGATGATTAAACATTTTTAGCTTTTCTTTCAAGATTCATCTCGCAGCCTGGTTACTAACGTCAACATCGCTGCGCATGCTGGGACGGGGGTCAATTGCTTTGATCACGTAGCGTCGATTTCCGGTCTTTAGCTGGTATGTGCACTCTGTCGGAACACTGTGTGTTTCTATTGGCGTTAACCGGATAATTTCTCTGGCATTATCCTTTGGAAAGTAGGACAAATACCGGTGGAAACTTTCTTCGGTATAAGCAAGAAAATGCAGTAGGACGGCTGTTTCTATTGAGCCAAGTTAATCCCTTTTCTGGTTTTAAACCGGAAAATTGGTCCCAATAGAAACACACCTATAGATACCTCTTTTCAATTCATTTTATTATCATATACACGTTTAGGGAAGAAAGCCCAGTTTTAGAAGCAAGAGGAAACCGCACATACAATCGCAGGCCCGTCCGAGGGTCGAACCCGGGACCACAGCGGTGAAAAGCAAGTGAAGACCCACTGCACTAACCTGACTCCCCTTTTAAATACATATAGAAATACCTTTGGAATATGTATAGTTCCTCCAAGGTTCCAGTGGGTGATAATGCAAGTTTGATTACGGTAGAGACGTACTTCCATAAATGTTGAAGTGGCACCAATATACCTATAAATATAAAGAAGTGAAGAAGTGACCTGTTATTATACCAATGGTCCTGATTTTCAGACAAAATTTTCCCCACATTAATTATTTTCTTTAGTGCCTTCTTCCTCAATTTTCAATGCTTTTAACATCTGGCATATCAGCAAGACATACAATACTAAGGCTAATAGCTCAGATGATACAAAAACCTAAACCTCTTTCTGGGTACAAGGCTCTGTGTCGCAAATACTCATTTAAGCAATTTGTTTTAAAATATTAAAATGTGCCCAACATTGTATTTCTGCACTTTCATAATCCCAAATTTTGCAAAGACTCACTGAATAACCCTTCCCCCATTTGAGTATCAGACCTCTCACCAAAAAAAGCCTATATAGTTTTCAACACACCCCCTCGAGGCAAGATCCAAGTTTTTGTCCCACTCCAGAGAGACATGTGCCTGCAGTAGAGCTACACAAGAGAGGATATCAGTAGCTTAATTCCCATAATGCATTGCTTCCAATGGCGATTCTGTACAGGCCTGTGAATCGTTAGAGATGAAACATTCTTAAAATGGAAGTTTGTGATCAGTACTGTTAAAGGTGCAACGAGAGATTTTGATGCACCTAAATAATAGTAATTTCATATAGATTAGACACTCAATAGATTTCTTACCTTGTATTATGTTACAGAAATGTCCTAAAAGAGAGAAAAGAGGTGATTTTGATTTTCTTATAATTCAATGTAAAACATAGGCTGAATTTCGTATTTGCTCCTATACGAAATTAGAAATTTCACAATTTTTGTACCGAAGAAACATTTCTCAGCTTAATCCTTTCAGATGGGGATATTTTTGATGGAAAGCTTTACACCAGGGCAAAAATCAGTACTTTCGATTTTTTTAGGGACACCTGATATGTGAAATCTCTCGTTGCACCTTTAATTTAGCCATATTTCATCTCCAACAATTCACATCAGTACCTGCACAAAAACCTCATTTGGAAGCAATGCATTGTGGGAAGCTAATGATATCTTCTCTTGGGCTACACTGTTCAAACTCTGCCAAGCTACCCTTACATTAACAAAGTAAAACACAAAATGAGATGAAACGATGAAACTCTTGAATCAGAGGGCGTTTTGAACCAATCCCATAATGCATTGCAATGTGCCTATACTGTACTCGGTACTGTATTATTAACACATGTCAGTACTTAGGGATAAAAAGTGTTCCAAAAGTTTAAGAACCACAAGACATTTCATGATCATGCACAAAAATTCCCAATGCTTTGTGGACTAAAATGAGCAGGGTTTTTATGTGTCATGAATAGGATTTTTGTGGGATCACATGACCCTATTGAGGTGAAACTTCCCAAAACTGGTGCATTGTGGGATTGATTCAATATACCCTCTGCTCTTGAATGATCCCTTCATGGATAAAACACTGCTTTAAAATTATGAACAAAGGCCTACCTTTTAAAAGACTTGATCAGAAACACCTGCAAGGTGGAACCAGAAAATCCAGAGAATAACATCCAGACAGCGATAACACCTTGTGCATTGCTACTTCACATCCTATCAGGCTCCAATTCTGTTAAAAAAAGAATTTGTTCACTAAAATGGCAATAAAACAGTTTGAAACTACCTTACCGGATAGCCTGCTTGAATGCCATACATGTTTTATTGAAGATTGTGAGAGGAAATACAGGAAGCAATCCATCTTGTTTTGTGCTGGAATAAGTGGAAATATTTGCGCTACATTAATTTTCACACTTTTCGCACACTTCTGAGAAATCCCGAAATTAATAACACGTGAAAATGTTTATTTTGTGTTTTAGTCTAAGTGTGATAGCTGAAAAAAAAGCAAATTTAAAAACAAGTGAAATGTTTAAAATTCCAGAAGCGTGAAAAATTACATGTGCAAAAATTTGTGCCTTTGTCACATCACCTTTACTGTTTTATGCCTATTTGGCTACAAAGAAATGAAACGCACAGTGATAAATAGCCATAGACATCTATAATTCGTTGTTATTTTGTTCCTTTGCATGCCATGAAATTGTTAAAAAAAGTGTTTATCCAATGTAAAATTTATCCTTGGTGAAATGGGCTCTTCCATTTTAAATTTGCACCATGCACCACCTCTGTGCTGGTAGTAGTAGTAGTAGTAGTAATCCAAAGTTTTTAATAAAGTTTTGTCCTCATTAATGGGATGATCAGATTTAGCTCCCACTCACAGCAATGACCCTTACACCTCCCTCCCTTTCACCTATTTCAGTGCATTCTCTATCCTCAACCCAACCTTCCTACTCTTCTCCTCCTCTTGCTTCTTCCATGTCTTCTTTGGTCATCCCTTCTTCCTCGAACCCCACCTCAAAGGCCCTTCTTAAAACATGCTCATCTTTCCTCAGCACATGCCCATACCAATGTATGCCATTCACCTTTGCCAACCAGTCCACCGCTTCTTCCAAACCCAACATCTGCATCAAGCCCTCAGTCTTCTTCCTATCCATAGGCGTAAATCCCGGGGGGGATGGGGGGATATATCCCCCCAATATTTTGATGAGGGGGATGGTCAATACGATCATCCCCCCCAATGTTGATGCCCATTCATGTGTTTTTGACCCAAAATAACCTCAAATTTTACCATAATAGTTTAAAAATGGTAATTTTCAGCGCGCTTCGCGCGCATTTTGTTCTAATTACAATTATATTTCATGATTTTAACTTCTAAATGGCAAAATTTTTAGCGCGCTTCGCGCGCACATGTGCTAGTAATAGATCTTTTCAGCAAACCCTATTTCATTCATAAATTTTCATCAACCCCATCCCCCCCAATGTCAAAAACACATTTCCGCCACTGTTCCTATCCATCAACTTCACACCACACATCGCTCTCACCATCGCTCTCTCTGTCCTTTTCAAAATCCTCATATCATTTTTTGCTCAGACACCATTTCTCACTCCCATAGCATCACAACTCTTATACATCATTCCTTTCATCTTCTGTCAAAGGAAATCTTTCCCGTGTAGCAATTAGCAACTCTCCACCCACCCAAACCTTACTCTAGCTGCCACAGCTGCCTCACATCCACCATTTACATTTACCCTATCCCCTAGGAGCTCCTAGGTACCTGAACTCCTTCACCAGTTCCACCTCATCATACAACTTTTCCACCTGTTCCACTATCCCTCCAGCTCATTCCTTGCATCTTCCACACACAAAATCTCTTGACAATCTTGGGGTCAACCGGTTCATCTTTGTGCATCTCCCATGAATCCAATTCCCACATTTCTCACACAACACTGAATTTGCTTTTACCCTCTTTCTACATTATTTCAAATGGAATAGACCATTGGGCAACTACATTTGCAATTCACACCCACTCTGTGGAAAATATATATTTTTTTCACAAGGAGAAATTCCAAATAGACTAACCCAAATAATAGATTTAAAATACACTCCTTATGGAAGAGTTAGGTCAAATCTAAACACCTTCACATCTGCACAAACACACATACACATGCACACACACATACACACACGTACACACACACATGTACACACACACAATATTATACCATCTTACTTCCGGAACTGAAACTGCATCCTTGATCGCAAAGGCAAAAACAAAAATAAGTGGTAACTGTTACACGTCCAGGACACAAGTGACGTTCCAAGGTGACTATTGTTCAAGAAACATTCTTTTTGTTTTTTTTTAAAGTTAATAATCATATAATCATTGCACCTAAAAACACACAAACAAATACCCATCATATCAACAAACTCAATCATTCCCCAAACAAACCAGGCCACATAGGAGAGAAATGGGGCAGAAGACCAATTTGTCCGTTTTCAATGTTGGTTTCATCGGAAAGGGAGAGAAAATATACACAGTGCTATGGTTCAAATATGTATACATATCAAGGGATTTAGATCCTTACGGTCAGCACTCCTTTTATCATCAAAACCCAAAGTTTGCATTTGTTTATGTTTTTAATTTTCAACGACACACCTTACTTGACTTCCCTTATTTGTGATAAGAAGCCAGCTGTGACAGCCAATCAGGAAAATAATTTCTAACACAAATATGGGCGCCGGAAGTTCCAGTTTCTACTATTTGTCAATTTTAACTTAGACCTGTCACTTTTTTTTACCTTTTTCCCCAAACACTTCTCGGCCAGAGGTTCCATCAGACCAGATCTATTTATGGTGTGGAATCTACTTACAGAACACTTTTCCCCTTGAAACTTGTGACTTTTCCTGGTAAACACAGTGTTTAAGTTTTCTGCAAACAGACATTAAAAATTGTTCAGGGGTCTTCCAGTTTTCCACATTTTCGAGAGGAGGCAAACCCCACTCCATTATCACTTTTTGCTGCAGTACGGTATACTTTTTCCATCTCTTCCTGAAACAAACTGTGGCAAGTTTGTCAGTAACCAAACCTATGCTAGTAATTCTTTGTCCAAGTTGAACCCTAGTCTTATCTACATATAATAGACCACATGGTATCCTGTCTGCCCCCGTCAAACTCGCCTCCTCAAAATGCTGCAAAAAGGATTCCAAATGGATAAATGGATACAGAGGATGCGGGAGATGAAAAAGGGTGTCAAGCAGGCCAAAAGCTTGCAAATGTGTATAATGGATGCCAAATTGTGGATTAAAGCGATGCTGGACATGAAAACAGGATGCCCAAATGGATGTGAACTGGATGTCCTAGGATGCAAAAGATGAAAAAGTGGATGCCAAACTACAAGAGGCATAATGATGCCAATGCTTAAAAATGGATGCCAAAGCACTGAAAATGATGCTGGCAGGAATTAAAATGATGCCAGCTAAGATTGTAAATGTGAATGTAAATGAGTCTGGGGCCCGTTCCCCAAAATCCGTGCGTAACCACGTGTAATACTAACTCAGGCGTATGTCCTCTATACAGACCTTTTCATACCAGTTGCACAGAGATTTGGACAAATTGGTCCTCTCAGGCATGACATATTATGCACATAGATTTACAAATGTGTTTCGCGAACGGACTCCCTGGCTGTCAGATTGGATTGCCAAAGCTGTCCGAGGATGCCAATCAGGGAACTCTAATAATTCTAGCAAGGAACATCATTGGTCATGCATTTTCATGTGATAGGTGCTGTCAAAAGGATGCCACTATTTGAAACTAAACTGTCATTCTTCTTGGAGCCAATATTCATGCCAGTCTACATTTACAGTGTGCTCTTTAATTTCATGGATAATTCTCTGCTGCATCAGATAGAGATTTTTTGCTGAGGGTATTGTGTTTCAGGAGTGTTTGGGAAGGTTTGATATCTTCGACATTAGCAGGATGCATGTCATATTTAACTCTATAACTTAAAACAAATGAGCTGTTTTAATTTGTACAGTCAGGCCCCTAGTCAAGCTGTCAAATTTTGCGCCAAGGGCATGCAGAGTAAAGAAAGGCCAACCATTTGGCCCGGGTTGGGCAACTAGTTTACTACTTTATTGACCCTACTTTTTCTGTTTTTATTGCAAATATAACCTTGAGATACCCTAGCCTGGTGACCTCACACCATCTAGCCTCGTCCAGATATTTTTGGATCATGATGCATTAACTAATTGAGCTAATATAGACCATTTGCTAAAACTATACTACAGATAGCAGTTCCTAGGCTATTTCTATAGTGAAACCTCTATGTTTGAATTGACTAGGCCTATTATTCAAACTTTAGCATAAATTGGCTTTGGTTATTAGGCCTGGTTTGATTAGCCTATATGTCTATAATTACCGTAGCATCAGCATAGCCTTGTGCCAACATACATCAACGGTTATATATTTCCTGACCTCATGCTAGAGCCTTCATCAATTGATTGATACTGTTCTGGAAGTTACGTTGCATGGTACCTAATTCTTGAACTACAAACTAATTCAAAATCCATCATGCCATCAATAACTGTATGCTTTCAATGAAACTCTCTCATGGTGACCCCGGTGGAACATTCAACGATCATGTTAATGTAGGCCACAGCTAGATTTTCAGCCCTCTGTTGCTGACCATCTTGGCCAAGCGCATTTCTTCCACTCACGATACTGATTGCAACACAGAAGCAATAGAAATCTGTAAAATCTGTGGTTCTGGGTACAAGGCCCTTTAGTGATTGGGGTCTGACCATCAGAGATCCTAAATAATGCAGGATATGACAATCAATCAATGAAGCGAGGCATACTGCATGAAATCATCTACGTCATAGTAAGACGTAACTGTCTAACATATTATGTGACTTTGAAATGCCTCTGGGGTGGCGCTATCCACTATCGAAGTCTATGGGCATTTTGGTACACAGCAACCCTGGTTCTTTATTACCCTTATGGCCTCAGCTGTCTATTACAATTTCAGCATCAACATTTTTTATAGGCCGATCATCACAGGATGCATCACGCATAGCAAATGTCATCATTTTTGAGATGCCCACTTGACATAGGTCGCTTGCGCTCATTTACCTATTTCGCCATTTGCAATCCACTTTTTATCCCCTTGGCATCCATTTCTACTCCGTTTTTATCCATTTCTACTCCATTTCTACTCCATTCTCATCCAGTTTTTGCATCCATTTCTCCTCCACTTTTCATCATTGCTCATCCCTTCTCATCCATTTGTCGCATCCACTTTTCTCTTTTTTGGCTTTCATCCCTATTTGAAGTAAATTTTGGCATCCACGGCATCATATGTCCTCTGGCATCCTTTTTAGAGAGATGCCACTCATTAACAAGGCATATTTCATCATTTGCATCCATTTTCAACTATATCCCTTTTGACTTTGACTTTTCATCCTTTCTCAGCCATTTGGCAATCCGTTAGCATCCAATTCACATCCATTTTGCATCGCTTCAAGCCTTCATTTTGCATCCATTACTGGGCATCCAAATGGCTTCAAATTGTCATCCTAATTTTTTGTCTTGGGTGTCTGTCTGTCCTGCCCTTTTTCTTGGGGGCGAGGGAGTATGTCACTCACTGCAGTTTCAAATAGGTCTTAGTATACCTCTTTAAATGTATTCATCCTCACTGAGAACAGAATTATATAAACAATTAGTTTATTGCATTAATTAGAATTTTTTAAATTGGGAATAGGCTGAAGATATCATGGTACTGCTTAAAAGTTGTACACTAATAAGTTAAACACAAATGAAACTCGACCTGCTCTATTGGATTGTTGCTGTGTATTTCGATTTGTACCAAAATAAGCTTGAATGTCAACATAGCAAATAAACTGTGCATGGAAACTTCAAAACATTTAATCGTGCGAGGCATCCTGAAATACGAAAACAGCCATTCCTGACTCCAATTCAACTACCTTGACAGCAATTTCTTAAATCTGCAACAAACCAAAATATGTTTCTTTCTTTTATACTGTTGCATGGTAATAAATCATTCTTGTTATAACAATTGCTAGCAATAGGGTGTACTGTCTAGTTAAGTGTGTGACCAACATGTGATAAATTGCTATCCCACGGGTGTCAACGTGGCATATACTCGCGTGCATGCCACAGCCACATGCATGCACGCGTATTATAATATGCAACATCACGGTGTGTCACACACATATACTCGCGTGCATGCTATACACATGCATGCATGCCGAACACACTACACTGCTTAATATCCTAAGTCAAAATTTATTTGCCACCAGTAATTTAAAAATGAAACAATTTTGAGTCTATAGTTCAGGGTTGCTTTGATTCAGGCCCTAGGGCGGGGTCAGGGCACTTGTTGGGTTCGTCCCCAGAAAAATGTGTTTCATGCAAATATGACATGATTTTACTCTTTTTAAGAACCCCCCCCCGTGTGGTCATTTTCCCTCCGCACCCCTGGATACGCCAGTGTTCTTATAGTTCCCCTCTTGAAAATTTGGCTTGTGTTCAACATGAACTTACATACCAAACAGAATTAGTCAACTAATTATACGTATTTGGCGGTGCCAAAGCAGATTTCTCCCATGGATACTCACCCGTGACCAGTCAGCTTACTAAGAGAAGTCATGTTGAAAATGCTTAGGCAAAACCCCATTAAATTGGCATCCAACTTTTAAAGTTTTATTTTGTTGTGAATATGGCCTGCCAAATAAAATCTACCTTCAAACCAATCAAGGGCTACACTGCACTGTCGGTCAGATTGATAGAGCTATGCTTAAGTTGCAACGGGAGATTTTTTAGGCACTCAAATAGTGTGTCATAATAGTATTTCATATAGCCGCAGATGTTCCATAATTTCTTTCCTTGTATTTGGCTACAGAAATGCCCAAAAAAGGGAGAAAAGGTGATTCTGATTTGCTTATATTTCCATATAAAACATAGCTGACTTTCGTAAATTTGCTCCTGGCACGAAATTCGAATTTTCCAAATTTTGTACCAAATAAACATTCTTCAGCTTAATCCTTTTAGATGTGAATATTTTTGATGGAAAGCTTTACACCAGGGCAAAACTCAGTACTTTGAATTTTTTTTAGGGACCCCGATTTTGCAAATCTCTCGTTGCACCTTTAACCTACAAATTCGCAATTGATCATCTAACTCTGTCCCCAACTTAGCCTGGAGAGAGCAAAGGTATACCAACTGGGAGGTGGGGGTTCCCCCTCTGGCTTGAAAATCTGGACATATGAACCAAAATATGTATTTTTCAACCCCCATCTTTGGGGTATTTTAACCATTTGCAGCAATTTATGCACAATACACACACAACTTCGTCAAGTTTGGACGTAAGTGGTGTTAAGGGCATAACTTGGTCAAATGGCCATTTGAGTTTTTTATTTTTAATGGCAATTAACATATCTCTTTCCATATAATTTAACGAACTATATATATTCCTTTTTTCCTCATATTTTGTTCAATTACGTGATTATAAGGTATCAAATTAAAAATGTTAAAAAAAAAAGCACATGGGCAGAACTGCAAACGGGCGGGTAATTTAGTTGTATTTGCACTATGCATCTGTGCTTTTCAGCACGCGCGAGCAAAAGTAGTAAGTGATGAGTGGCATCAAGAATGCTTGAGCCATTGATTCGATGACGCATACCCATGGTTCAGTGGCGTACAGGGGGGGCAGGGGGCCAGTGGCCCCCGACGACTGGGCCGGGAAAAAATGTTCAAGAAATCATCTAAATCACCGTTTTTAGCCCTCTTACCGGAAAAATTGGGCCGTTTGACCCCCCGAAGGGAAAATTTCCCAGACGGGGAAATTTGCCCCCTCAGAGCGGGCAGGCTCGTTACGCCCGCCCATGGTTGTAAAATGGTTGCTTTTGCACACAGAACAAGGAATTTTAATTTCATTTTTTTCTCATATTTTGTTCATTTTTTTACTATATTACACATTTGTGACCAAAACAAATCACATTGTTTCCACTGCAGAAGAGCTGGTAATTTTCGCATATTCCACAATACGCGTCCTGTGGCATGCGGCGCGCAGTAGGAGAGAGTAAGGAATGGAAATGCGAGCAAAAGTTGGAACTGACGAGCGCCATCAGGATGGCCTTGATGCATCGATCGATGATGCATACCATTGTAACTTGTATTTATTGTAACTTTGCCCACAGGAGTTCTTTTGCAAAAAATCGAGATTTTAATTTCATATTTGGCCTCAAAAATTGTTGGATTTTTGTCATAACGACCCAGATGGATGTAATTTCCTGGTGCAGGAATATCATTGTGAAAAATAAGGTGAAACGCTTGTTGTTTTGGAATAATACCATATTTTGTAGCGAACAGGGACAACATTTTGGACAAATGTCAATTTTTCTCTGTGTTCTTTTTGGCGATAATTCATGATTTTTTGGTTCCCAGTTACTCGAAATCCCTATCAGCAACAGGTAAGAAATGAAATGCATCATAATAGAGCATATCAAAATCTAGGGTCGGGTATTTTTTAGTTTTTAATTTTTTGTTAAAAATCAAGTTATGTCCACCTTTGAACAATCTTGGTGTTGCTCCAAATTGATTTTGCCTTTTGGTAAGTAATTTGAAAAATAGGTTTCAGAATTTGAAAAAACAGGGAAATCTCGGCCCTATAACTATGACTCCGAATACAAAAACGAACAAGGCATATTTGTATAACCTTTCTATATTTTTTTTATAAGAACCCGCCCCCCCCAAAAAATGAGTGAAAATCACCATTTTTAATTTTTTTCTCAACAAAAATACATATTTTGTGGGAAAAAATGATCATATTCAGATTCCTTGAGTCATTTCCGTCTCAAATATGTACATTTTTATATACGTTGGAACAATAATTAAGAAGATACGGCAAAAAAACAGTTCCTTTCAATTATTGCCTTAACACCCCTTAATTGGATCAAATCACCGAGAAGACTATGGCTGGTATTCTGAAAGGGAGACTAACTTTAGACCTGGGTTTAAACCAGGGTTAGTCCTACAAGAGGGGACCTTTTTTTCCTTTCAAAATACTGTGAAAGTTAAATGTAACGGGTAAGAAAATTCCTCATGGATGGGCTGGAACAGCCCATCCATGAGGAAGTTTCTCACCCCTTACAGTACACTTTTTTAGATTATGTTGTAAGTAAAAAAGGTCCCTTCTTGTAGGACTAACCCTGGTTTAAACCCAGGTCTAAAGTTAGTCTCCTTTCAGAATACCAACCTATGAATTTTGTCCCTTCTGGCATTTTGCCCCCTCTGAATTGACTGCCTCAGTGTGCCACTGGAGGCAAGCCTGCCTTACAGGTATGGGAGTGCAATACACACACTTTTCACTGCTCTCAAAAATCACTAATACAACTGTCACATTATGACAGATGATCTTACAACCAGTTTGTCACAATAAAGTTGCTGAAAATTTAAATTTTACTTTCAAGCTTTCTGCACTCAAAAGTGTGGATTCAAAATATTCAGCATGTTCAGTAGTAAAGAAACATTTTTGTGTGAATCTAAAAGGCAGTAAAAATGTTACAAACCTACCAAGTAATTGTGCAAAATGAGTAGATATTTTGACAGGATTGGCTTTTTTGAGACCTCAATTCCCAAATGACCCTTGTTCTCCAGTAACTCTCCTCCTGGTTCTCGATCCCTGCTGTATGATACTCACTTTTCACAAATTGGATGTTAAAGGGCCATAGGCAGATCTCTAATAGCCTCATTCCCCAAACCCCAGATTTTACCGGAAGTGGTCAGAAGCTACTACATGTATTTTTCTCATTTACCCTGTGAAATCTTAGGGCTAAAGGCAAAAATGTTGCCCATTTTGGCTAACCAATATTAATTCTACACAGTACTCTATGGGGATTACAAATCACATTTTCGTATCTCACATCAAAATGGGTTAAACTACTGGCCGCACAAAACTTTACAGTTGGGGTTTTGGGGTGAACACCATTCTATCAGAATGAAAACTTTATAATACTTAAGTCTGGTCATCCCCCTTTAAGCATTGCTTTTTAAACAATTTCTAAGGAAATAATACTTGTGGTGCATAATTTCAATATTTCATTATTACGACATCCCATATTGTTAACAAAAGGCACATGGTAGTAAAATAGTACCCTCCCCTCCTTTGTGAGTGAGTGAGTATTAAAATTTAACGACAGCTCAGCACAATCATGATAATTAAAGTGGCACTGGCACATTTTCACAAAATATATGAAATTTTGGCAAGACTTCCATATGTACCCCCCTCTCATATATTTACATGCAACATAAAATGTTATTATTTTAGCTGTTTATTCCGTTTTTGATCAAGCAAGGCCAAAATTAAAATAAATTTTGTATCATGTAAATATATACGAGGGGGTACATATGGAAGTCTTTCCGAAATTTCTTCAATTTGATCGCAAATGATAGTATAGGGTCATTCCATGTTAATTCAACAAATTTCAGAAAAGTTTCCCACATTACCCTCTCAGATACAAATACAACAGTGTGTCAGTGAGGGATATGATTCCTCTTATACCAACTAACTGTCTCAGAAGTTTCAGTGTCTCGTTTGATATGAAGGAGCCTTATAAAATTGTAGGCATTTTGAGCAGTTGTAGTACAAACCTAGAAGTATCAAAAAATGCATGTTAAAAAAATTTAAATATGACCATGTGACCTTTGAACCCTCAATGAGGATGATAATTGAGATTTTTCCAACTTTGTGAGGGCGCTGTTCAAAGTGTAGGCCTCTTAATTTGGAATTTATTTTAATGGTCATCTTTGGAAGCCATTTTAGACCCCGACTACCAATCTCTGTTAGTAAGTAGTAGTAAAACCAAAGTTTAAATCCAGTTTTGTCTCCATCAACGGGGGTGGCCGGATTCACCTCACATTCGAAGCAAACGCCCTTACTCCTTCCTTCCATTTCACCCGATTCAATGCATCCTCCATCCTCAACCCAACCCTCCCACTCTCCTCCTCCAATTGCTTTTTCCATGTCTTATTTGGACGTCCCCTCCTCCTCAAACCTCCTACCTCAAACTCATCATCCTTCCTCAACACATGCCCATACCAACGTATACTATTCGCCTTCGCCAACCGGCCCGTCGCCTCTTCCAAACCCAACATCTGCATCAAGTCCTCAGTCTTCATCCTATCCATCAACTTTACACCACACATCGCTCTCATCATTGCTCTCTGTCCTCCTCAGAATCCCCATCTCATTTTCGCTCAGACACCACGTCTTGCTCCCATACAGCATCACAGATCTCACACAGCTCTTATACACCATTCCTTTCATCTTCAAAGGATATCTTTTCCCTTGCAACAACTCACATTCCCTCAACTTCACCCACCCATACCTCACTCCAGCTGTCACTGCCACCTCGCATCCACCACCACCACTAACCTTTTCCCCTAGGTATGTGAACTCCTTCACTGACTCCACCTCATCACACAACTTTTCCTCCTGTTCCACCATCCATCCAGTTCCCTTCTCACATCTTCTGCACATAAAATCTCTTGCCAAACTTGGGGTCACTCGCTTCATCTTTGTACATCTCCCATGGATCCATTTCCCACATTTCTCACACCACACTGAATTTGCTTTTACCCTCTTCCCACACATGCCACATGGGTCTACCTTACTCACTACTATCTCCCTCTCCACCCCACTCACCAGCACTTTTGTCTTCCCAAGGTTTACCTTCAGACTCTTACTCTCAAAAGCCTTCTTCCGTTTCCAAAACTTCTCCCTCAGTCCCTCCATTGTCTCGCTCATTAAAACCAAGTCATCAGCATACCTCTCACTCATCAAACATGTCAAACCTTCTTTTGAACTGTCTGTGACGACATCAAAGCATAATTGCAAAGACCAATGGCAAAAGTACAGAACCTTGATGCACACCCACCTTCACCAAACTCCTCAGACAAATCAGACCCCACTCTAACTCTTGTTTTTGCTCCTTCATACAAACTCATCACTGCTCTAACCACTACTTCTGGTATCTCTTTCTTCCTCATCGCCCACTCCATCACTTTCCTCGGTACCCTATCAAATGCCTTCTCCAAGTCTACAAAACACATATACAGCTTCCCTTTAGCTTGATATTATTCTTGCAACCTTCTCAAAATAAACACTCCATCTATCATTCTCTTCCCTGGCATAAACCCAAATTGCATCTCATCCACTTCCACTATCTTAAGAATCCTATTCTCTAGAACCCTCTCCACAATTTTCATTGCATGCTCCAACAACTTCACACCCCTATATGCACCACAACTCATTGCATCCCCTTTCCCTTTAAAAATAAATTGGAACTACCACACTCACTGCCCACTCCTCCGGCATCCCTCCTCCATCTAATACTCTCTGATACAACTCCATCTTCACACCAATCCCTACCCCTCCACTCGCACTAATCATCTCAGCACTCACCTCTGAGGGTCCAGCTGCCTTTCCTCTTTTTCATTTCTCTTATTGCCTTCACCACTTCTTCCCAGCTGACCCTCTTAACTGGCCCTTCCACCACATCAGCCTCTACCATCTGATCCCACTCATTCTCCTCATTCATGATTCTCTCCATATGCTCTTTCCAGACTCTACCTCTATCTCTCTCACTGAAATTCAACTTTCCATCACTTCCTCTTTTGATTCTCTCTCAAATCTCTCAGCCCCTTCTTTGCTCGCTTCTTTAGCCTCTTATACCTCGCTTTATTCTCTTCCGTACCGTTTTTTTCTCATATCCTTAAATGCATCCTTCTTTCTCGCTATTGCCTCCTTCACCTCTGCATTCCACCACCCCATATCTCTCCTGTCTCTCCTACCTTTCATTTTCCCACACACTTCATCACAAGCCTGTAACATTCCTTCTTTAAAACACCCCCACAAATATGACACATCAGTCCCCACAAGCTCCCCAACTCTCGTCTCAAAATTCTTTCTTGTCGTCTCTTCTTTCAGCTTCCATACTTACCTCCTCTCATGCACTACCTCCTACCTTTTTCACCTTCCTCTTATCCACACGTCCACAACCACCAACCTGTGTTGCAATTCTCCTGAAATCACCTTAACATTCTTCAGAAATTTTCTCTTCCCCTTGCCCACTAACACAAAATCAATTTTTTGCTAAACTATTTCAAGAGGAAAGATTTCTGCCAAAATGGGTTCATCACAAATCAACAACTCTGCATCCTAATGCATCCACATATTTTTAACCCATATTTTAAAAATATGCAGACGCATGTATACACAGTCATGTTTGAATCCCTAAATGACCCTTTAGTTTTAAAACATTTAAAGGTGTGTGTTTCGATCATCTTTGGGACCCCCTGATAATAGATGAAATGCCGTATTTTTCTCATTGTCGTCCTGAAATATGAGCCCTCAAATCCATTTCATTCCCAAGTTATACACAAAAAAATGCTGTTTTAATGGTTATAACATTCAATATTAGCACAGTATTGAATAAGGGCTTTGCAATTTATGCATTGCTTCTACCATAAAAACTCCAAGTTTGTTTCCTAAGGTACTTAATGTGGCGTATGTGCAAGTGCCAGGCTCTCATATCAAGTAGAGAACACAATAGACATAAATCAGAATACTGTGTTGTTCCTAATAAACGCCCCTGTTCTAAAAAAAATGCCCCAAGATTTTTTGGATAAAACAATTCAAGAAAATGAGTTAAGCATACCTAAATCACATGATATAATGGCCGGGACCAGAGGGTGTTTGATCATCCACAATGCACCAGTTTTGGAATTTCCCCTCAATAGGGTCATGTGATCCACAACATTCGCTATTCTTAACACCAAAACACTCTACTGACGTTACACTCATTTTAGACCACAAGCATTAGTAACTTAGGAATTTTTTGCATGATTATGAAATGTCTTCTGGTTTCTTAAAACTTTTGGAACACTTTTTAAATCCCTACTAAGTACTGACATGGTTTTAGTACCGTACGGTATAGGCTTTTGCAGGCATTTTGGGATGGATTCAAAACACCCTCTGGCCGGGACTGTTTGTAGATCCTTATCATACTCGCTGTTGCATAATGCTTTTTCTACGTCTGAATTCCAGTCACTAATGGTACCTGGCACACACGTAGATCACAAAGAGAGGATCGCCAAAATGTGTTAGGTATTTTTTACTTGCCATTTTTGACTGTAATAAACACCCCCCCCTTAAAAAAGCCCCACCCCCGGGCATTTATTGGAACAATAAAAACGGTAAGCACCTTAAACGATAAGGCAACAACATGTTTTGTGTTTTGTACCTCTGAGCACTGACTGACGACAGATCACAACAGCTTAGTTTTTTGAAACAAACAAATTTTCTTACTTACACCTGTCAAGGAACATCTCAAATGTTGAGGGCCTTTCACAATTTCATGTCTTGCATTCAATTGGCTCCTTGTCCTGCCCGTATGGCATGAACCATGGGCAGTCATCAGTGAATGTGTTGCTGAGCTAATGACAATTTCTTAGGATCTGAGAATGCTAATCACTATTAATTAACAAAATGTTCGAAAAACAACCCGAAGGAGGAATATTGTAGGAAAGGATAAGGGTGTGGCCCGGGTCTAAAAGCCCAGAAGGATCCTTGGCCCATCCACACTCTAGATGCTGCTACCACATAGCAAATTGGAAGAATCAGTCTTCAATTTCTATGTTATGCTAAAAAATGATGAAAGGGGATGTTAGGTATCCGGAACCTAAGGGCTTGCAACTCTCTTTGGAAAGGTGGGTCCAAATAAATTGAGGGAAGAGTGATAATATATTACCTTCACTACAACTCCAACACAAGTTGTCATTTCTGTTATTTTTGGATAAGTACACAAACATTTACAAGCACAAACTTAAAAAACCATGAAAATTACCTTTAGTAATAAACAGTATTTATAAAAAAACGTTAAAATAAATTTAAACAAAGCGCCTCCTTCAGGAAATTTATACCACCTGACGAGGCTATAAATATGTGAAATTATGGTTTTCAAATCGTGATGTACAAGATTTTCTAAGATTCAAGTAGTAGGCTAATGTTTGACAGAAAAAGCACTGACAAGGATACACCAGGCCAATATTGAGGGAGCATAATTTTTTTTATAAATTTAAATAGGGGGCCATGAAAATTAGCACATAAATGGGAGCATTCCTTTTTAATACTTTAAAATTCTAGACTCAAAATGGCATCAGAATCGTGATAAAGTGCCTAGAAAATAGTGAGAATATATCAGATTCAAAAACTTGTATCAAAGGGATTAGCAGCGATTTGCTAATCGAAATCGAAAAAACTAAAATTCACATTTTGTACTGCCTGGATATGCGAACATAACGCAAATGGTTGGGCTTGAAATCTGTGATTAAAGACAAGCAGTACTTTTGTTGATTCTGATTCTATACGTGAGTATCAAAATTCCGAATTGAGATCAAAAAAGCCTTTCCCGGTGAATAGCACAGATTTTCAGCGTGATATTGTGACACCATGATCAATACAGTTTACCTCAAACACAAAAATTAGTGATCTTTGTTTGTTCTGTATGGTGTGTAACAGCATCAGCTGTTTAGTGTACGTTGTGAGACGGGGTCGCTGTATGTCTTATTGCGGGAGCGGTATGGACAAATCTTCCTCAAAATTACTTAATTTTGTCATGATTTGGTGCGTTCTTTCTTACATTTAAGCAGTTATATGAATTTGTACAACATTCCCGATTTATGAGTTAAAACATGCATTTCCACATTTAATCGATTCTCTCGCCAATTATCGCTGCTAAATTCCATTAAGGTGGGTCCCATAGCTGGCTCAAGAGTGATTTTAAAAGAGTGATTAAAATTTTTTTTTTCAATGATGGTTTAATAAAAACAAATGAAAACCCAATAATAATGGGCATTGTGAACAACGAATGATCTGATGGTTTTTTGC
Organism: Ophioderma brevispina; assembly: GCA_023653785.1. NCBI lineage: Eukaryota > Metazoa > Echinodermata > Ophiuroidea > Amphilepidida > Ophiodermatidae > Ophioderma > Ophioderma brevispina. The sequence continues at coordinate 26,792 of JAMKCH010026480.1, forward strand.
TGTCAGATGATGGGACATGTACTCTACATGTTTCCCCCTGCTACGGTACTCATAGAAATATTCATAATTTTAATATGGACGTTTTTTTCTTCAAAAAACAATTTTAACAATGTTTTTAAAAAAACACATCGCGGTATTTTTTCACTTCACACAAGATTTCATAATCTGCAAAGAAAATGGACATAGAATGTATGGGTTGCAAATAAAAAATTTCAAAAGTAAAAATATGAAAAAATGCAGTATTTTGTGGTTGTTTACGTATGACAGCTAAAAACCACATGACTCATGCATTGTATTAGATAATGGTTTTCATTTTGGTTATAACCATGTCTTGACAAATGATTTTTCATTCAATTTAATCCCAAGTGAGCTATCTATGAGACCCACCTTAACCGAGTATGCAGGAGGGGCC
>JAMKCH010026481.1:0-18937 GCA_023653785.1 Ophioderma brevispina
TGCCCCATAATGCATCCCATAGAATGCCCATTTCCATCTGGGAACTTGTAGCAGCTTTAAGTCAGCTAAAACATACGGTTAAGAGCGTACAATGTCTGTATCTACACGGCCATCTGCATGGTGATTTTGGGATGTGGTTTATAATCTTCTAGCACGAAGTCATCATATGTAAAGTCGTCAATATTCTCCACTTTTCTTTTAAATTTCAGGGTTGGGAATGGTCTTGGAGTCCTCTTTAACTGTAAGTAAACATAATGGTGAAAAGGCTTTATTTTTTTCTATATTACAGCTAACACATCAAGAAAAGATACACAAAAATATTCATCCTTTGTTATATTCACTTCCAATTCCAGAAAAATACAGATAATTTGTGAATTTATCAAAATACAAATAATTGATCCTTTAAAATGTGTTGGATATATGATATTGAATCAAGTGCAATTCATTTCAATTGCAGAAAAAATCAAAATGAACCTAAGAAGATATAAGATTTTGTCGAGTGTTAAATTTAATATCAATGCTTGTCCATCTACTTATCACTGTGTGAAATAGCTAAGCTCAAATCAAAGTCCTTCATATAGAAAATCACAACTTTGTGATAAAATTCCGCATCCGAAAGTTTTGTTATACACTGCATCAAAACGAAAAATCTGATTCATCTCAAACTTTGGAATTGAGCATTTTAGGTGCCTATCTTTAGCTCTAGTTGACTATTTTAAATTAATACAGGAAAGAGTTATATTTCAAAAATCTCTAATGCAGTCCATGGTTCATAAACAAGAAACACAACTTTTGCATTGAATAGATTGCAATGAAGCCAAGGAATATCTTCCAATTTCTTTGCTCAGAGTCAATAGTGATTCTTATTCAGTGGGTGTGGTTTATCATCTTAACAAGAAAATTTATTGACCTAGGTCAAAGTTCCACCCATCCATTACTGGGTAATAGATAGATAGTGCGTTCATCAATTTCGCGGTGTAGTTCTACTGCGTCATGCACGTCACGTTTGTATGCAAATGCAATTTACGCAGTGTGACGATCACCACGCGACGACTTTGGTTCCTTGGATTTAAATATTTGTTTAAATACAAGAGGGGTGCAATTTATTTTAATTTAAATATTTTGAGTGGTCTTCGCCGGCACCACCACGATAAAATATTTATTGGATGCACATCCATTATGACAACATCTAAGATTTTATTCTCTAAACATGTATCTAAAACCAGTAACTTGTAGGTGCCCAGTAATTTTGAATGCCAGCACTACTGTCCATTTGTGGTGGATAGTCACATATTATACAAAAATTGAGGCTGCTCATGAGGGAAATAGTGCAAAATAACTACCCTCGATGACTGGAGACCGTGGGCCTACTGTTTTCCCTCAACCTTCGGTCTCTGGAAAATAGTAGGCCCATGGTCTTGGACTCGGGAAAATAGGCCCACAGCCTCCAGTCACCGAGGGGAGGTATTTTGCACCATTTCACAAATACAGAGCAGTCACTATTTGTTTTATATAACATATAAAAATATTTGAAAACTTGCCAATGAACTCATCGAGATCAGCTGCCACCACAACTCAAGCCTTAGCCTAGTCATGGTTCAATCCAATTGCAGCTCTCTCCCACAATTTTTTCGAACTGCTCTAGACATTTGTTTTAAACGGTATTAGCACTATAGATCTACAGCAATGGGATTTCTCCAGTTTGAGATCAAAATTCAAAAGAATTGCCCATTCGGTGAATTAACAGGCGAAAATATCAAGCAGACGATACGATCGATGCTTGGTCCAAGGCTGGGTCACTGCTCGGTCGATCATGCACTGTGAGGCACTGGCGATGCATGATACAATGCGGGAAAATGTGTCACATAAAAACCAACCGACTTTCCCGGTGATGGGGGAAATAGTACATTTTCATGGGAACTTTTTTTTTCCTCCTTTGAAATTTTTGTACTAGTCTCAACTATTTATGTCACGTGATATATTATCCCCACATCATGACCAAAATTTTTTGTGTATATAAAATAAATACCGTAATTATGTGAACAAGCACCAAAATTTTACCTTATCTAGGAGTAAGGACTTATCTTACCTTTCTTTGAGAGTGGTTCAATAATGATTGAGTAGACATGTTGCATCGCCACTAGTGTTGACAAATCTCCTGTTTTAAAGGCCGGTGATATCAGCTATCATGTAAGTCAGGCACGAAATAGTCTAAAGCAATTTGAATGGTACCACACCCAAACCCTATCAGTCATGATATAAAATACAGAAAAATATACATTGCATGAATTAAAGGATGTAGCAACATTTGCTAATTCAAAACATCGAAACAAAACATCAAAATTTCAATATTTTTGTATTTTTGTTACTGGCATGATATGCACACACACCCTCAAGTGGTTGGCTTGAAAATCCGTGTATTAAAGACAATGCAGTAACTTTTTATCTGGTTCTTTAATTTCTCGAACGTTGTTATATGCCCCCATTTTTCTGATTTAAACTTTTAAAAATATGATTTTTCTCATTTGTATTTGAGAAGAGCTTTGTCACGGGAAAAGTACTTTGTTTACTATAAAAGAGAGAAAAGGGGATTCCCTAGATTTTGTTTATTCAGGCCGCACCTTCTAGAATTGCACAATAGGGAAGTGGGGAATTCCCAAGATTAACTTAGTAACTGTGCGAGTTGCTGTTTTGCTTTTAAAAGATCAAAACATTGCAAGACCCTGGGATTATCCCCCATGATTATAATTATGAATTGATGTAATTCGGTGAGGAATTCCGATGGTCAGGCTAGGTAAGTTTCGTTTATTATTCAAAGGATGATGGAATGATTATTGTTAGAAAGGGGAATCTATCTGTGAGTAGTTAATTACTATCGCTGGAAGGACTCTCTGCCCGCATCCACTACTAACAAGTAGATAGAAGAAAGAGCAATTTGATCTACATACTGGTAGATTGATTTTCCACACAGTGCCAGGATTATTATATTTAATTCCAGTGAGCAGAGTGCTGTACTTATTCTACTGTCGTCTTTGAAGCCCGAAAGTGCTGGAATCAAAATAGGAATTTGCAATTGTGGACAGATAGAAATCGTGGTGATTATCTTGGACTGATATACTGTGGAATATTTTCGTCGAGGGACTTAATTTAACCTTGATGTCTTGAACTGCTTGGACAAGATTACGCTTGGTAACTAACTGGTGTGGTGATCCCCTTTTTACAGCAGGCACCTGCTAAACTGGGATGGTGCAGAGGTGGCGTCGACAGCCAGCCGACAATTGGAAAAAAATGGTGCTCCAATAATCAAGAAAGAAATGTTTCGTCAACAAAAGGTGCACTATGTACAAAATAACGAGCAGTTTATAGCAACAAATTGCCATACAGGGGGGTCATATCCCTGATGGCTGGAGCCGCTATCTCTGAAACTTGCTACTGATGGGTCAATGAAGAATGGCTTGTGGTGGCAGAACGATTCCCAATGGCAACACTTCTAGGGAAAAATGCATATTTTGTATGCACGTTACAGTTATAGATTTGTGTTTGTGGACTTCAATGGATGATTTAATCTGCTGATATTAGTGATGCTCTCTGGGGGCAGTCTGGTGGTGATATATTAACTATTGTCGTGGATTGCTGTAGAGCATGTCGCTTGTGTGTGAGGCGGCGAATATGAAGCTGACCAATTAGACCTCTGTATAAGGGGTGTTACAATGGGTTGTTTTCCGATGTTGACCTTCAAAGGACTGATAGATCCCTTGGAATATAATACCTTCGGAGTTTTGTATGCACTTGTGCGTTGGTCATTTTGAATGTCTTTTCACTGTTATGGACCTACATCTTTGAAACTGACGCTTCTTGTGGACATTAGGTGGACATTCTTTGAGGAAATAAGGATCGTTACTAGAAATTGTGTGTAATTGTGTGATTTTGATTTATGATTTTTGTTTTGGGACATACCAATTCTTGACCCCAATCAAGAAGATCTAAAACTGTTTATTATTAAAACTAGAATCTTTGTGCAAGGCTCACTTATTTGTGTTTGAAAAGGTATTTCTGACCCCTTAGGCGTCCACGATACGTCATAACAACGTGTGTTCAAATCCGACTTGAGATCAAAAATCCTTTCTTGGTGAAAGCCCCAATTTTACCATCGTGATCGTGACGGAATGAAAGTTGCAACGGGTTCAAAAGACAAGCCACAACGACTTGTCCCTAACGAACTTCACACATGAGCACATAACATCCACCAATGCTAAAAGCACTCACTGGCTATCCGTCGTCAGCGAATCCTACAATACGCTTGTTGTCTTTAAATCTCTTCATGATTAGGCTCCTGTAATTTATTCCGATCTTATTCAGCATCTTGCCTGCCAGCAACTTGCGATCGGGTTCCAAATCTCGCTAGTTGGTCCTAGTTCATCGACAAATTTCTATGGTGACAGGTCATACGCAATACACGCGGCGAAGTTATGGAACAATCTGCCAGATCATATCACCCAAGCACCTACCATCGCAATTCAATTCGCAGTTGAAAACCACTTGTTTATGGCAAACATTTTCCTACCGCTGTTTTAATTTCGCTGTATGTTTTTATTCAATATGGTCCTATTCTATGTTGTCCAAGTGTAATTGGAATCTTGTATCGCGGTTATGTCACTCTTTTTTTCAACCTGTTTTGTTTAGGTATATGCATGATGCTGAAGATCATGGCTAAGTATGATCGTGGCTGGTGCAACTGCCTCTCCCTTCAGGGTTATTATAGGCCGTATAATGTACATTTGTTGAATTTACTCATTTTTTACATGTGTCGCGTTATACGAGTTCGTTGTACGCAATTTTTAACTTTTCCATTCCCCTCCAAACCCTGTTTTATTTTTTATATATGCTAATGCTAAGATCATGGCTGAGGGATGATTCGTGCTGGTAACCTCTCTCCTCCAGGGTTATGTGTGCTAATATTTTTCATCGTGTTTAATTATAGACTTTGTATTTTCCGATTCTCTCGCTTAACCACGTGTTCGCGTTTTAAAAACTATTCCATTGTCATCCAGTAGCTACGTACTTGTGAGAATCGGTGGAAACCTTTTTAATCGTACCTGTGACTTTTATCATTAACGATAACGGGGAATGCCCGTTCTTTTAAATTTTTTGTTTCTGCTTATGCACTTATGGTTCCTTGTGCTTTTTAAATAAAATATTTGCTGTTACAATAACGTTTTATTCATTTCTTCGCGGCTAATATGGTTATGTCGTTGTTGTTTTGCATCTTTCATTTATAACAATGCTTTATGTACCTTGGTTTATACATTATGCGTCATCTGTATGTATTTATAATATTCTGTGTGGTTCTGGTTTAAACCATTATTTGGGTTATACTTCATGTATATTTAAGGTTTTTCTTGTAAGTGCATTGAAACATTGTATAATGCGCTATACAAATTCCTGTTATTATTATTATTATACTTATTGTGCACCATAATCAATAGTTTGACCTCAACACACAACATTATGATCTTTTGTTGTTATTCGGTGCTAGTGTAAACCACATCATCTGTTTATTGTAGACGTTATCACTGTTGTGCTATTTGCGGGCGATGTTAGGACAAATTTCCTCACATATTTATTTGGTTTACTATTTGGTTGTTTGTTTCCAGAGACAGATTTCAATAAGCTTCCTCCCACAATGCTTGCTCCCATGGAGGTTTTTTTACAGGTCCTGATGTTGGGTCGTTAGTGATGACACATGGCTACATTGACAGTACTGATCACAAACTTGCATTGTAAGCGTTTCAATCTCTAACGATCCCATGGCACCTGTACAAAAACTTCCAATTGAAGCAATGCAGTGTGGGAAGCTACTGGTATCTTCATCTTGTTTTGTTTGTTTCTACATTAAAGCAGTTATAATGGAATTGTACACACTTATCCCTGATTTTATAAGTTAAAAAACAAATGCATTCCCTCCACATTTTTTTTCGATTTCGCAATGTCACTGCTAATCCCTTTAAGTGACTGAGGAGATTTTTTTAGAAATGAATTTCTCTCTCTAAATTTCACTGGATCGGTTAGACCACCTACCGAGAAACATTTGGAAGGTTTATTGGCAGGCATGAGAATGAACTTTCAGAACAAAAAAAACTGGAAGCGGAAAAAACTTACAAAACGCGTGAAATCCAGTCAGAAATACCCCAAATCGGCTAAATAAATCAAAACCGCTGTAATTTTGGGCCAAAAAAAAAAAAACTGAATTCAGTTTTTAACTGAAGATTCTCATGCCTGTATTGGACAACAGGTTGCAAAAGAAAACCCAAACCTTGTTTTTTGAACTTGCCCGCTATCTGTAATCGTTCCCCATAGAAAACCATGCTTTGACTTTCTCTGTGTTGAAAAAAGCGCCCCCAATTGTTTTCGCTATTTTAGAAGGCTTTCCAATGTATAGACCAACACTGAAGTGAATAAGCCAAATACGCCGTCTTTATGTACTAATATGATGATTTTAGTCTTTGCTGTCGGGCACGACAGAACTCAAACCACGGTGTTCTATGGGGACAATTACGATAGTCAGGCAATTGTCAAAACAAGGTTTGCGGTTTTCTTTCGTGCATTTTTGTCCAATAACCTTCGAAACGGTCCTCGTATAGTGGTCTACATCGGACAGTGCACTTTGAGAGAATTGTATCCTCCAAAAAATCATCTGTCAGCTAATAATTTCCCACTCTCTTGGTTCTTTGTTAAATGACCACATAGAACAATCTTAGGAACTTTTTCGGACACCCACTTGATTTTAACAAAGACAACCTCTCACTACCAGGAAAGCTACTTGAAGTGAGGTGGGCGCCTCAAGACTGAAGGTTGTCGTTGTTAAATCGTTAAAACGAAGTTGTGTCCTAAAAAGTGCCTCTGGTTGCTCTAATTTGTCCTTTTATTATTTCGCACCAAAGAAACCCAATTCCTTATTTTGTGGGAGATTTCTTTTGGGGCTGATTTTTCCATCCTTGGAAAACTCTCTGTTTAGTGTTTGGATGTAAGCATTATGGCCCGTATTCCAAAAAACGTTTAACATGAATTTAAAGCAAGCTGAACATTTATATGTGACATAAAACGTATCGCTTAAGGTAAACGTAATTCAGAAAGGAGTGTTAAAGTAAAGGCAATTTAACTCCGCCAAAATGCATCGAAATTTAAACTAGGTTACGGGGCTCGTGTAGGAAGTGTTGTAATGTTGTGTTTCGTCAAGTGCCCGGGCCCATTTGCACTTCCAATTGACAACAGCAATTGTGCATATCATTTCGCGCCCAGTTGTTGTATCACCTTAAACGCATGGGAAAGCTATTATACGCTCAAACCATTAAAAAAACAAAACAATAGGCCTTTTTATACACTCAAGTGAGCGTCTTAAATAACGACGAGGTTACTCGTGTTTTAAAACTTCTGTTGTAACCAGTAATAGGTTAAAAATATTTAAACGCAGTTTTTAACTTACGGCGATTTTAAAGCTAAAATCGCGTTAGTTTAAACAAGTTTTTGGCAGCAGGGCCTTCTGTCTAGTGGTGCCCAACATGGATTTGTCATACCTACAATATGCTCCAGCACTCTCGGTAAAGCTGGCAAGAACAGTTCGCATTAGCAACATAGAACTGTACAAAAGCGTGGCAGGGAGGTAATGCCATCTTGGGGAGATCTGAGAGAGATACCAAGTGTTTTTAAACATACTGTATTGTTTGTAAAAACCAACCTCCAGGTATAGAGATTTTTTGTTTAAATGGTGCTCAAAAACAATGTTTATAGTCATTTTTCTATAAAACAAAGACTTTCTTGGCAAATACTGTTGGTCTGTGTGCAGGAGTGTCAGGGGAAGAATGTCGTCGCTTTGTATGTGAATCAGTCTGATTCCCAAACAAATTTTTTGCGGGAATCATCTAATTCACAACTGTGTTAAGTTTTAAAGTTGGCGAGAATCAACATTGATTCCACAGATCATTTAAACGAAATCTTTGCGAGAACTCGATTCTCGCCGAAATTCCAGCCCCGATGTCAAAATTACACATTGTTCAAACTTTGGTTGACATGTGCAACAAAGACTTACTGTGCGACAAAGACGTACTATACGCAGGGACAATCTCATGGTCTATATAACCTGTGTACTTCAAACTGACGGTGCCACGGGCATCTCTCCCCCCCCCCCCCCCCCCAACAATTTTGTTTCTTGCCCGCCCACCCCTCGTCAGGTCTCTAGAAATCACGAATTGTGGCAACAAGTAGAGTAAATACACAGTGCGTATGGAATACACTATGCATAATAGCAGTACCCGAATTTAAAAAAACACAATTTTCCTGTTTAAAACATCAATTTAAATTTTAAGATTTTCTTTTTTTGAAAAACTCCAAAATATTCCTTAAAGTCTCTCAAATTCCGGTGGCAATTTTACCACTCTGAAAATCCCTCCCCCATAAGGAGTACACAGATATCCCCATAAATCCTGTCTTCCATTCAAAATTTAGACAATAAAGGTAAAATATTGTTTTTCGCCTCTGCCGTTTATCGATTGTGTCATATCAAACGGGCGATAGCATTATTTTAAGTTTAAACTACAATAGTGCTGTCGCCTGTGTGATATGACACAATACGCAGAGCTAAACAATACCTTATAATTCTCATTCTTTAACACTTCAAAATAAGAAGCTATATTAGTAATAACGATAACAGTACTAATTATGACAGATCTTATCCAATGAACTACCCCAGCTTTTTAAATCGATCAGCCCATTTTTATATGCCCCTTCGATTGGCCCAAGCAGTGCGCATGCATATGCATTGACGCGTATGCGCTGCATCGGGTGATATTGTCTCATATCACTGTGAAGAACAAATGAAATGCGTAACAATCTCAAGTGTTTAAGAATTACAGATAAAACCCTGCTCATATTAAACCTAACTATGTACCATGTACGATTACATTTTGATGTGAAAATGACCTTTATGACCCCTGTAACCCCAGACGACCTGACATTAAACCTGTTTACCATCCACCACTAGAATGCTTCTAATGCAGTTGGTTGACCAGGATGGCAGCAGAAGCAATTGTCAGAATAAAGAAAGTAAGAAAGACTAAATCTGAAGACAGATCTGAACCGCTGAGGTACATGTAGAATAAAGTAAACAAAATCACCACACAACCATCAGATGACACCAAAAATGTTATAAATGAAAGTAATGGGGGGGTGTTTAATACTCTGAATGTTGTGAATGCAGCAGTGGTATTTTCGTGAAGCTTATACAAAAAAAAGCACATGCATAAAAATAATTATAATACAAAAATTAACAGAAACTTGAAAATCATATCCTTGTGCAAAAATTGTAAAATGCAACCACAATACCTTAATGTACAATCAATATGCAACTTATTTATTTACATTTGTACACTTACTGATCGTCAATTTGAAATCAGCATGATGCCACCTCTCATACGAACCCTGCCACAATTGTTGCCCCCATAGGTCCTCATTGGTTTGTCATATTTACACAAGGTATAACATTATACAAACTACGATATTTTCAATGTTCCTTTAAAAGAGTTTAATTTGAAGACCTAACAAAAAAAGTTTGTCAGCACCTATATGTATATTTTATGGCTAAATCATATTTTGGACCTTTTTTAGTCATCGGGAAAAAAAAAATTCCCCATACAACAAAATAAAAAGAATAAAAAAATGTGATAAATTTTGACTAAAAAAGCACAGCTTATTTGGCAGTTTAGTTACAGAGGCAAAATTTGTTTTGCCAAGAAAATATCCTTTGACGGTTTAAGTATTAACGATTACATTTTCAGAACTTCAATGCTTGTTCAAGGTTAAATTCAGGTTGGGGGATTTTGAGTGATCTTTGGTTTTAAAGAAAACAAGGAGTAGCACAATACATAAAAATCATTCCTTCATGAGACAGGACTTCAATGCTCCTAATCACATTTTTCATTTGGAACCCAAACATAAATATGATAAAATGATTCTTAATAACAAATCAGATTAGCAAAAAAACAATTATGAGTTTTAGTACTGCACGCCATAAATTGGACATTGAGGACAATTTTTTTTCTCGAATTCAAACTATTGAACAAAGCCAAAGTCAACCAGCAGTTGGCTTTAAAGCATAATTAACACTATAAACTTACCTACTGTGTGAATTTGTGTGAAAGAATTACATTTTTTATCTTCTCATTTTCAAAATAGAAATTTCTAAAATATCCCAAATTTTTAAAATATAAGGCTTTCAAAAATTCCTGTTTTCATGAAGGGCCACACAAAAGACAACATGATTAGGAGCATATAACCCCCGGGCACTACCACCTATGATACAACCTGTCTGATTGGCTCATTATAGGTCACAGCATGAGATAGCCCTCTGAATAACCAATCAAAATAGTGCTTTTATATCTTTGTGTAGGCCATACCATACCACTATTTCAGTATCTCTGATTTGCTCATTACATGATACTGCATTCCAAGTGACCAATTTAATATCAAATGTGCTTAGATGCCAATAGATAGGCAGGTATTACCCACAAGGTTAAAGGTGGCTGACCTGATTTTTCATGTGCTTTCTCCCTCATATCACCAAAACATCAGATTACAAATTTTGAGTTAAAGCAATTATGGCACATTTTTGGAGAGCGCCCCCATTTTTCAAAATTTGATATTTTTGCACAGTTACGTTGGTAATTGTCTAGGAAACTATATCTGCGAACGAGAATGCTAAAAAATGCATATTTATCACAAAATAAGCCATTTTGTAAGTAAAATTGGGATCCCAGATTGGACTTAACGGCAGAGCTGGAAATGCTACGTTTATGTCCGTCCATGATGAAATAGTCCCACCTCGAGAAAATAACCTCTAACTTGACTTGCCTGAACTATTAAAACAACTAATGGATGAGCGTAGACACGTACATGGCGCTATTTCCCGGCTATTTCACATTGGAAGGCCGTTTCCAGCAGTCCTTGAATTATCATCAGGGATCCCCGATAATAATTATTCTAGTACAAAATTCCTTCGTTTGTGACACATAGACATTTTCGAGCTTAACCATTCACAGGTATAGTTTACTAGCCAGTTACCAATGCAAGCGTGTAAAAATCTCCAAATTTTTGAAAAATTGGGGGGCGCTCTTCAAAAAATGTGCTAATATTGCTTTAAATTGGTGTAGTCATTTGGATAGTAGAAGCAAAAATGTGTACTACATAGACCCACAGGTGAGTGTGTGTTAATGAATGTGGTCCACCACATTTGGAAGACCTTTTTGTTCATAACATCATCAGGAACTTCCTGAGGCTTAAATTTTATTGGTACAGGAATAGCTATTAACTTTCTTCCGTACAAAATCTCAATTTGGAATGGATTAAAGTGAGTGGACTAGGTTGTTGATCGAGTCACCCACCTTTAGTTACTCTTCTCAAGGTCGGAATGTTCCATTGGTCGTGTATGCTGAAATTGAATAATTGAATGTGCTTTTTTATGATGAATTAGTATGACTCTTAGGTTTCTTTAAAAAGAGATACAAAATGCACGAACCACCATGCCATAACCAACCCGCCTTTATGTAAAGATAACTTTAGTACTATTAGTTATCCCCTGTTTGGTCACGCAATAGGAAAATACCTATGGTTGGTGCCGTATCACATGATCCGTAGGCCGAATGTGATCATACGGCACCCAACCATAGGTATTTTTCCGTAATGCGTGAAACAACAGGGGATAACCAAATTTATCATTTAGTAGACATGAATATTGAAGTGGTGCCTGAACTTTAGATCTATACTGGAAGATTCACACCACTAAATAGATCTTGCTGGCACCCTCTGGCCAAAGTGTTTGGGAAAACTAAAAAAAAGTTCAAATTGAAAAATAGTAGAAACTGGAACTTCCTGGGCCATATTTTGTGTTAGAAATTATTCACGGTAAAAACACAAAATATCAAGAACAAAAAGGTGTTGTAAGTCTTACTACTAAGTAATTACAGAACTAATGTTTCCCCCAATCCATAGACTTTTTTGACTAGAAGCCACAGTCAAGGGGATCGGAACTCATCTTTGTCTTCCTGCTTAGTTCGAAACTTCCGTGGTCACTTATGGATCTTCTTGCGGAATGGATACATAGGTCTAGCAGTCCAAGGTAATGCATAATTAAAGCAACTGAGTCGGCTGTCGTTAAGGGTTGTTGTTTACATCATGGTTCCTTGGCTGAACCCTACAATTTGACCCATAAAAAAACATTTCTATACTTTTTTCATAAATGATACTATGCCCACTTAAAGACCACCAAAAGCACCACCTACAGCTGCAAAGAAACCATTTGAAATGCCCTGGTGACTACAAAAATATGACACACTGAATTATGGAAATTGTCTTAAAATACCGTCTCATTTGATGAAGGTTAATATTTGAGTAGAACCAGTACTATCATACAGAACATTTGAGACAACATTCCCATTCAGGAATAATATTTGAAGCAAGTAATTAATTTCCAGAAATCTTAGAAGCATGACCATTCGGTAATGTGGAGTTGTCAATTTGAAATTTAGTGGCAACGTCCCGTCAAAAATGTCCTCTCCTAATTTAAGGCCAATAAAGCTTAAACTAAATTGAAAGATTGAATTTGTGGTATTTTCTTTAAAAACTCGTGTTTATGTCTATACCTTGTAGTACACACTTGGTGGCTACCCATTAAGTTTCCCTGTATCTACATTGATCAAATGTTTGAAGTCAGTGTTCCGTCAAAATCTGTCTTCTCGAAACCTGAAGTTTGACTACCATAAAAATTGTTCCTGAAGACCTCACATCTCCGATTTTTGGGAAACATACTGTTTGATTTATCTATATTCCACAAATATTAATACCAGAAAATAATCAAAATCACTTTGTGTTTTACCCAAATGTAGAAATGAATGACGTGTCTTGTAAAATCTTGTCTCTCTGAAAAATGTAACATTTCGTCAATCATAAAATTGTTCACGAAGACATGACGCCTCAAAATTTTTGGAATTATACTTCTCAGCTTGCCTACAATGTTAAAAACTCAATTTGAAAAGAATCATGAAACTTTCCTTTTTCACCCCAAATGAGACAGCCGAGGTCCCTGATTGTAAAACAACCCTTCATGAGAAATTTACGTTTTAATTAGGGCCATTTTTTTTTGTACATAAAACCAATTGCAATTTTTATTTGTGGGTGTGAAACCTGGAAATTACACAGCCAGAGCCAAGAAGCCAGAAAAGACAGAGTAAGACTAGAGGTTAGACAATGTCATTGCCACGCCCTTTTGGTCCAATAAATTAACAGTTCAGTATGCCTTAGACCCATGAGCCCTGGCTAGTCCTAGGTCTATCTCTAGTATCTAATGGAGGCCTACAAAGTACACATCAACAACAACAGTCCAAGACCAGGCTGTCATGTCCACATTGATCAGGCTGAACAACCCCTGCGTCCTCTAAAACAGCCAGACGCGCGCGTGCGAATGCGTATTACTTTAGAACAACCCTCTGCGTCCTCTAAAACAGCCAACGCGCGCGTGTTGTATGCGTATTTACTAAATTAGAACAGAGGCGCCCTGCGTCCTCTAAAACAGCCCGAGGTATAAAACTCATGCCATTGTTAACCCGGTCATAAATTTAACTCGGCTCGGAAAACTCAACAAAAAAAGTCGTACCACAAAAGCCGTCCAAATTGTCCCATCCCGTAGTCCATACAAGGCAGTGCACATTAGTTGAATTCTGCAGAGTGTGGCTAACCACTGCACTGTAGACTGGGGAATCATTTAACTCCCCTCTTTGAAAGACTTCTTGGCAGTAGTCACCATTTCTCTAAAACCACGGAGAATTTTTAAAATTTATTTATACATGAAGGACATAGGAATAAATTGCTGTATAGTGTGATTTTGAATTGCACATCACACCACAGCTGCCACAGCAGGTGTTGCAAGGGGGCCACCACTATTCATCCCACGATTTATGTAATAAACGCAAGTCGGCTAAAAAAGTGCAAGGAGTAGACAAGATTTACTGGTCATTTCTTCAGAACGGGAGCTTGCAAACGCATGATATCCACATGGACGATAGAAAGTGATGTCCACATTGCAAACATGAGAAAACAAAAATCAGGTTCATCGAAACCCAAGACTACGGCCGCGGATGTGCACGGGGGGGTCATTCCTAGATGTGAGTGATGCGGGGGGTAAATTTAGCTACTGCGTTTTAATGTGAAAATAACATGAAAAGTAGATGGTCAACCACATATCAAGCAAAATTTCGTAAAATCTTCCGAAAAAGGGCTTATTTGATACCAAACACGATGTCTCAAGTATTGCAGGGAGTTGTGTAGTGTAACCTGGAACCCGTACAAAAATGAGTGTCTTTCCTATGGAGAGTCATTAGTGGTCCACTCCCGTGCAAAAAAAGGCCATTTGGCCTTGTCCTTCTCAGCGGGGTGGCAAAGCAGTCTCTTCCACAGATGCAAAAGGATCACTTACACACATATGATTTTAAGTATGTAAAGTAGGGGTTATATCTTATAGAAGATTGGATGCTGAGGTTGATAACAGAAAATATCGCCGAGCCTAGATCAACTATCGGGCGAGTCGAAGACGAGCACGATATTTTTTGGCGAGGGCGATTATGTTCTGTTATCAGCGAAAAAGGCCTCCAATATTATTATTATGCAAGAAGAAGCTGTCTGACAAATATTTTTAAATGGCTTCAAAACTAATAAAAACACGTATTGATGACGAGTTGTATGACCGAATGCCCAAATTTTTTGCGCATTGTGCGGTGTTGGGCGGTACGCGCTATCGCCCTGTGGTATTGCACCACAGATGCATAATAATGGTAAATCATCCCGTTAAGACGGGATATATTATGGTCGGACATATTCCACCACGCAATACGGACATCCTGGTGGGCTCACGCAATCTGTGATACTGGACCGTAATGATCGTTACCAAAATCGCGGGACCAAATATGGCACGCCGCGAGCGAACATAGATGTGAAACCCTGTTGTAATACAGTTTTGGCGTCCAATCATGTATCACAAATACATATCCAATGGGATAGAACCATCATACGATGGGGGAACCCTGTTCATTATCCACCATGGCGTGCCATATTTGTCCGCGTTTTTGGCAAAGCTTTGGACGATCATGCGGTCAGTGGGGCCGGTTGGGTGAGCCCACCGGAGCGACATATATTAATTACCATGTTAACCAATGAGGATCAAGTATTCATGTCTATCTAAATGATAAAAGATAATATGACTCTGTCCTTCCTTCACTTGGTCTCTAAATAATATGAATTACCTGGTGGGTTCCATGCAGACTAATGATCGTCGATCTTCCGATTAAGTTTGATGGTTCTAGAATTGCAGCTGATCCACACCCTGCCCTGTGTAGTCTGTGTGCATATTCTTGTACTCTGCACCAAAATGACGCAGGGAAGCCATAAACTGGACCAAGATCACCTGATGAGTTGGGAAAAATAAGCAGATATGAGGAAACATTTTTTGAAGGGGGCAAGTAATTGAAGATTTGCGACTTTTCTGCATCATACGACTAGACAGGCTTAAACCAAGAACAAGAGGGACTTAGAAATGCCGAGATCAACTCTTGCATTCTCGCACCCAAAAAAGTTCAATTATCCTTTTCAAGACCATCAGCATGGGAAAATGCATGTATAACAGGGTGTGATGCAGTTTTGCGGAAAAATTCAGCGATTTGGTAAAAAAATCATGAAAAACAGTTAAATTTTGACCTAAAAATGCTTAGAATTGGGCTGAAATTAATAACGTTGGTTTTTTTTTTTTGTTTTTTTTTTTTTTTGTTAGGGCAATGTTTAAACTAAAAAATCTGAAATCAGGAAAAATCCTGAAGAATTACACACCAGCTTTATAAGAGGTCAGAAACTAAGTCTTAGGCCAATGGGTTTGAGCTGGCTTCTCAAATAACTGCAGATTCATTCGGGAGCCATCTCAAAAGCCACTGAATTGCGTAAGAATATCTACCGGCATTAAAAACCTGGAAGTGGCCAGAAGTGATTGAAAAAGGCCAATGAACAACAAACACACTCTAATTAGTATACATAATGCCTTTCAATCCAAGTAGACCTATGTACAATTATGTGTATAAGTAAACATTATAAGTAGTGGGTTTTTTAGATGGCTCTAAATGCATCATTAGAGAAAGCCATCTAAAAATAACATGGCTTGTTTGTGATTCATTTCAATGCATATGCATGCCAATTCCAAAAATACTAATTTTTACTATATTTTTTAAAAAAAAGGAAAATGATTGGCATACTATAGCTACTTGAGGGCTCAAAGAGTGCAATATTTATGTGTTTGTAAACATCATCATCAGCCCAACAGAGTTTGATTGAATTTTTTTTTTTCATGACCAAATTTGACGGCCAATTCAAAAGTCATTCCCCAAAGTCATTGTGTTCATCTTCAATTACAATTTCCTATCGATCTAAAACAAAATGTGTAAATCCCTCTTACTAGAGAAAACATTTGTCGCCGCCACCGTTGGACGGACCTTCTCATAGTGGCTCCAGCCCTCTTTGTCCAGGAAATCCCTGGAGCCATTTGCATCCCTAGTGGAAATTCTTTTCCGCCAGTTTTTTGCCACTTGTGCGCCCTGTATGAACCACAGTAGTTCCTCGGCCACTCCACGCCAAAACACCCTCTTTGTCGTCAGCAGTGGAAATTGTCCTGTAGGGAAATGAAATTGTTTGAAGTTTTAATGACATTTTTTTATTTGTTAGATCCCTAAATCCACAGAATGAAAGTAACCACCGTATTTTCTGTAATAAATGCCTCCCCCCACTCCCCCCCACTAAATTTCCCTCCATTTGTGTTGTCTTGCAAGATTGCAGAAGGCACATGGGATTACTCTGGTCATGTCTGTATGTGTCTCTGTGGTCAAGATGTTATGGGTTGTTTTACAATCAGGGTACGGTACCTCGGCTGTCTCATTGGGGTGAAAAAATAAAGTTGCGTGATTAATTTCAGTTTTGATGTTTTTGCCATTGTAGGCAAGTCCAGAAGTATAATTCCAAAATTTTGAGGCCTCCACGTCTTCGTGAAAATTTTTATGATTGATAAATGTTACATTTTTCGGAGAGGACAAGATTTTGAAAGAGCACTTCATCATTTCACATTTGGGGTGAAAAAAACAAGTGCTTTGATTATTTTCGATTAATATTTTTGATTAAGATAATTCAAGAGTATGTTTCCAAAAAATTTTGAGGTGTCTATGAGGTCTTCAGGGAAAAACATATGGTAGTGAAATTTGTGTTTTCGGAAAGGACTCCAAGATTTTTGACCGGACACTGACTTTCTAACAATTGATCATGTGATACAGTAAAACTTAAGGGGTAGCCACCAAGTGTTTACTACAAATGTATAGAACATAAACAAGAGTTTTTTATAGAGATATCACAAATCATCTGTCAATTTAGTTTAGCTTTATTGCCTAAATATGGATAGGACATTTTTTGACAATTTACCACTAAATTTCAAACTGACACCGCCTGGTTCCCAAATGGTCATAAAACATTTCTTTTAAGATTTCTGGATATTAATCCTTCCTTTTCAAATGTTATTCCTAAATGTTGAATGTTGTCCCAAATGTTCTTTGTAGGACATTGCTCATCTACTCCAAATATTAAACCTACTTTAAATGAGACAGTGATTTTAAGCATTTCCATGGTTTATGACATATTTTTGTTAGTCTCAAGCTTTTCAAATGGTTTCTTTGCAGCTTGAGTATTGCTTTGGTTGTTTTTAAGTTGGCATAGTACCAATAGTGAGAAAGTACAGGGACATTGTTTTTAGGGGTCACATTGTAGTGTTCAGGCAAGAGGTACCCTGCATTGTAAAAGCAACCCTTTAAAAACCCTTATATTGCATGCGTATGAGTTCCGTAAGGGCTACGATGATGTAACTTGGTGGAAAGAGGGTGGGGTGGAAAGGCGGGTGGGGTGACATGGTGGTGACCCCTCGAGGTGAACCTTTGGCCCCATTCACAAACGTGGCCAACACTTTTTTTTTTTTCGAAAAAGTGGACCTTTTTTTTGAAAAATTGACCTTTTTTTGTTAAAAGTGGACCTAACCCCCCTTAAATGGTCCTTTTTTACTTTTTGAACATTCATTACAAAAAAGTGGACTTTCCTTTCTTGTCAAAACTTATCTAAAATTTTGGACCTTTTTATCAAAAAAAATTCCTGCACAAAGTGGACTTTTGCCCCTTTTGTGGGGATTTGCCGCTGCATACAGGCCTATAGTGGGGTCAAAAATTTAATATTGATTTTTGATGAAAAAATGTGCGAATGTATTGGGTTGGCAGCTCAAATCATTAAAAATAAGATATTTAGTTTTTTGAACAAGCCTTGCTTTTAGTTATTGTACCAAAAAATAGGACAAAAGGTTCAAGCCCACATTAGTTGAACAACTACACCTTGGTGTAAAAGAAACATTCCCTTCACAGTCTTGTGTATCAATATTTATTTTGATGCAAAATTTCCCTCCAACACTATTTCCTGGCAAGCGGCAAGGCTTCCTCATTGCTCATTTTCCATTTCCAGGCCTAAGCAACCTCACACTGGAGTGTCAAACCTGTAGCTTATACAGATGTCACTTATTTCTATTTGTACTTACTGTTTAAAGGTTGCATAGTTTTTGGGGCCCCTGAAGTAGATCGATTTTTGAATATCAGAGTGAAGGCCGTAATGTTTCTCATTGTCTTGTCCTGAATTTTGAGACCCTCAATCATTCCCACGATATACACAAAAAACTGCCGTTTTTAATTGTTAACCATCCATATTAGTACATACCTCATTAGGACTTGCCATATTATTGCTTCTACCATCAAACTGCAAAATTTTGTTTTCCCACGGT
>JAMKCH010026482.1:0-18851 GCA_023653785.1 Ophioderma brevispina
GGCTCAAACTCACAATCTAAATGGTCTAATGATCATGAGTCCTGTGTTTTTTTGCTGGACCACACATGCTCTTCAATTTTTAATCTATGCATCTGGACTGCAAAGAGCATTTTCATTTTGTGGTGAAGGCTCTCAAAATGTACTTTGTATATTGGTATAAAATTCAGTCAAAACCCCCATTTTGGTCCTTTTGTATGAAATTGACCACATACCTCAAGATTTCACTTGCAACCAGAGAATGGTCTCCCTAAAGGATTAGGACAAGCTAGGATTTTAAATTTATATATCCATTTATATTTCTTATATTTGGAAAATTTAGTGATGTTTTATTTTAGAATTACAAAGAGTATCAATTTCTCCTATAGTTTCAGTGAACATGATTAATCCCCTTTCATGAAAGTTCTACACATCAGTACTTACTGGATAGCCCCTGCTGCTGGTCTGGTCTCAAATCCCACCTGGACATTTTGGAATGAAGTCTGCAAGATCTTGTTGTTATGATTCTTCAAAGTCACTGTACATGTACTGAGTTGGAAGGATATCTTGTTTTGTACATACTGGGGAGATAGGAAAAAGTGAAAACACATAATCACATTCATTCATTTTTATCATTTCACTGATTAAAGGTTCATGGCCCAGTTGCTAATAGCCTCATCCCCAGAAGTGGTCAAAATTTAATAAGTGTCTGAAGAAAGCTACTATTTTCTCTTTTACCCTGTAAAATCTTACGGCTAAAAGATGTTTGGTTTGGATATTATGAGCGAAAATGTGCCCTATTCTGGTCAACCAGAATTTTACTCAGTACTCTACTGGCTTTCAAAATCATGATTTTAGTGCCCACCTCTCACATCAAAATGGATTGAAATATTGGCATGAAACTTGACAGATAGGGTTTTGGGGTCAAGACCATTCAATCAAGATGAAAACTTTACATAAATAATCGGACCATTCCCCTTTCAATGTCACAATGCATTGCTCTATTTTCTACTGCATCCATTTTAGTAATCTTTTATAAGCCATCCCTCATCAGTTGTCAAGATGCTGGTGTTGCACATGCTCAGTGGCGTAAATTTCTTTTTGACATTGGGGGGGATGGGGTTGATGAAAATTTATGAATGAAACGGGGGTTTGCTGAAAAGGTCCATCCTAGCACATGTTCGCGCGAAGCGCGATCAAAAAATTGCATTATGAGCTTTAAAAAAATGCAATTTACCATTTTTAAGCTATAACGGTAAAATATGAGGTTATTTTTGGTCAAAAACACATGTACGGGCATCAACATTGGGGGGGATGATTGTATTGACCATCCCCCCTCATCAAAATATTGGGGGGGGGATATATCCCCCCATCCCCCCTGGGATTTACGCCTATGCACATGCTTGTGATCAAAGAAGAATAAACTTACTCTATTTAAACCTGCAGCATTTTCATAAATCTGCAATTTCTTATATATTGGGAGACAAATCCATAGATTATTATTAACACAGCACTTGGTGATAAAAAAAAAAATGAATTAGGGATTCAAACATGTTACAGAGTGGTTCATCACAAATCAACAACCATGCATCCATGCGTTAAATGTGTACTTTCCAGGTTTTCACAATTTACATTTGATATGTGAGGAAAGCAAAATTTCATACACATTAGGAATGCACCTTTTAGAGTCCAGAGAGCATGGAAGTTTTTGAAAAAAGAAAACATCGCCCACTTGTGACACAGACAAAAATTGCCAACTGATGTGCTAAAAAAAGAAAAACACACATCCCAACATAAGGTAAATTTACTGCAAGTAAACTTTCGTCATCCCCCTGGCAAGTTGGCAGTATGAACATGACCTCAGATAACCTCTGACCTTGGTCCATGACCTTTGACATCATATGAGGGAACCCCTATTGCACCTTAACCCCAAGTCTGTAATAAAATTGGATGGATTCAGCCCAAATTTATTGGTCGAGCTATGAGTTTCAAAAATATTGGGCGAGACGCAGTCGAGCCCAATATTTTAAAACTCATAGCGAGACCAATAAATATTGGGCGCAAATCATCCAATTTTATCATTATCATGCGTAGGATCTCCGATTTATCCGCGTATCAGTACCTCAAAGCATATAATGTGTTTGTAGCGGACTACAAATTTTCGAAGGAGACCTGAAAAACGAAAACCTAACCTTGGTTAGAAAAGCTAACCAAACTGGAACACACATACACATACATACGGACATGCGTGCCCTCACAATATCCCCCTCTGCTTTTCAAGCCAGGTAGATAAAAATAATAATTTGCCTGTCCCAAACTTCTTTGAAACCCATACATTGGTGTGTCCCTAGTATTAAAGGGACACAAGGAGATTTTCTAAGGATATAGATTTCTTTAAGTTTAAGAAAAGAAAACCCCAAACGTAAGTTTGAACTTACCAGCTGTCCTAATTGGCCCTATAGAGAAGCATACACAGATATTTTGTCATGCATGACAGAAAATACATCATCTCGTTATTACATTAAGACAACAGTTTTGTCTTATTCACATCACGTGTGCTTCGTTATATTTGCAAGCATTTTAAATATGCAAAAACTTGGTTTTGAAAAAAAAATGGGGTGCACTTTTCTGGAAATGTCCTTGTGTCTCTTTAAGTGAAATTCTTTGTTTATTTCACATGAAGGTCTGTTGAAACAGATGGAATAACATTGTAAATAAGCCCACTATTCTAGATAATTCTTTGTTCATTGTTACATTTGCTACCTACTTCCATAGGCATGTGTGCCAACTCCTCAATACTCTTCTTTGAAAACCCTATACCACTGCTGATCTTATTTTGTCTTTCCGCTGTCAACTGAGACCATAAATCTGTAAAGGAAATAATAATTACAGTGTCATCAGCATCCAAAACTTTGAAAAAAATACCAGAAATCAACACTGCTACAGGAAAATAATATCATTATTACCATATCACAAAGGAGAGGATCAAAGGATGCCACATATCAGTGTATTTCCATCTCTCGGCATGAGAGCATATTTATTCAGCACATATTACATACCTTATCTAAAGATTCCTATTACCTAATTGGTTGAAAGTGCAAGCATAATCAAACTATGCCTTCCTTACATTTGGTAGAAAGCAAGAAAACTTGACAATGCTTCCAAGCATAGTTTTAGCTGTGCCCCAGAGGGCATAGTTCTGTGTGCATTGCATTCCTCCTGTTAAATCACATCATGCATGCATTAGTCTTTTGCACATGCACAGGCAACGATGGTCTTTTTTTTTGTTCCAAAGATGATCAGATCATGCATCTTGAAGGGGCACTGTTGGACATGGGGCACCGTTGCATAATTTTGTCAAGGGGTCACACCAGCTCGGCAGACGGAGGCTGTGCTCTCGTGAGCCTTTCTGTTGGCGCGCCGCTGGGCTCTCCGGCTCTCCATTCGGCAACCTGCAGACATGGAACGCTCCCCTTGCTTGATGATCCAGGCCGACCTGTTCACTGTCGCGTGCCTATGACGGAGCTCCCGCCTGGTGATGACCTTCCACGTGGGGAATGGGTCGCCTTGGGTGGGGTTTGTGTGGGCGTCGGTCGTTTCGACAGTGGTGTGTATCCCATCTTCGGCCTGTCGGTGTGGCTCTCCATCACAGACTGCGGATAACGTTCTCAATGAGTGCCCAACCTTTTGCCCACCAGTTGGATAAGAACTTCTCAAAAACCCCAACCAGTCAACAGAGAGATGGCTCCACCAACTTCAATACATTTCAATAAATTTTAGCTGCTGCCTCATATGCAAGAAGAGAACCTTGAAGTGGGCCATCCATATTACAAGGGATGGAATTGTCATATCTTCTAGGAGTGAAATTTTGTATGTTCAAAATTTTGACTGAAATTTTAAAAATTAAAAACAACCCCAACATTAACTCGTAAAAATATAAAATTATACAACAAAACATTTTTATTGATTTTTGCCACAACCTGAGACAAATCTTTAGAGGCATTTTTCTCATTCTAAAAAAAATATTGAATTAAGTCTGGATTTAGGCTAAGAAATCTTAAAGTATCAATACCCCAAGATGCTGATACTGCCACCCCTCTGCCAATGATCTCAAGAATGAATTTATTTAAGACAATTCATTTGCATATACCAAACAGCTGTTTAATGCCACGTGATAGCAGATGTCTGCATGTGATACAATGAGATTTAACCATGCCTAATTAATCAGAGGATATAATACTGATACAATGTGTTTTCTTTCATTGACTGCTACAATCATTAACTACAGACATTGAAACTAGACACTATATGCTCAATGAAAACAAATATTTAGTTACAATTATTCACTGTATGAGATGATTGGGTAACAATTCACATATGGTAAATGTCATACATCCAAATCACACATCCAGCAATTGAGAATATAGTCCCTTGACAATAGCTACATTACAGACTATTCTTGGTATTCTTAGCATTTTTTCCTCCTTTTAAATAAGTGATCTTATTCCTAGGAATAATAATACATTTTATTCCTAGGAATAGTAATATCTTATTCCTAGGAAGTCCTATCCGGGGGATATATATCCGGGGATATAACTGAAAATAAAGCATTCTCCACAATGCATTGTCGTCTACTGTTGGTTTAAAAATGGAGACATAAAAAATGAAACATTTTACCACTCAAAGGCCTTTGACCCCAGATGACCTCATTTTATTTGTTTTACATGTTCACCTGATATATAAGAATATTTTCAAATGCCCTCTTTTCATGTTCTGCCCTATTTCTTAAATTGTGATAATTTTGACACAAAAAAGTAAATGGTCTTGTGACACTTTCATTGAGTAAATACACTTTTTTCCATCTCTCATATTGACAATTAGAATACCTTGTCTAAAAATATGAGATGTTTTCAGATTTTACCTATTTTTTTATAAAATATTTACTGGCAACACATTAGTGTGCAGCCATTTGGAGGCATGTATTCACCTCCTACGACCAAGAATAAGTTTAAGACTCACCCTCTTCTCCTTCTGATTCCTCCTCTGATGATGAAGATGTTTCCGAGTCATATCCCAGCAGGCTCCAGAACCAACTCTTCTCCTTTTCTTTCTTTTCTCTTCTCTTTCTCTCTCTTTCTGGTGCCTCTTTAGCAAACTACAACAAAAGTAATATAAAAATTGTTTTCTTTCACTTTCTTATACATGATGTGACCCATGATGTCACATGTTGACATTCAGAATGCCCTATGTTGTTTTCAGGCAGGTAAAATATTACAGTAGTTTCTATGACAGACCACATAAATCTGGTCATAAATTACTTGCAGAACCTTTCCTGATCTAAGTTGGTCACAATGTCTATTTTGGCAACAAAGTTAATTCCTACATCACAATTGTTCATCTGTTTCAAGTTAACCATGCACTATTTAGCCTAGTAGCAATGATATTTCTGGTCAATACATAAACAATATTTACTGATCTTCTCAAAACGATGCTCTGGAAATATAACCAGCTTAAAGGCTGACTCAGAGATTTCCCGAGGAGGGCGCCCTCAATTTTCAAACAAATTGTGTTTTTTGCATATACATATTGCTTGTCCATATACTAAACACTGTGTGAAATAGCTAAGCTCAAATCGAAGTCCTTCATATAGAAAATCGCAACTTTGTTATAAATTTCCGGATCCGGAAATTAAGTTAACCACAGTAACCTATGCCACTGTATACTACACATAAATGTTTACTGCATGCAAACAAAAAATCCGATCCATCTCAAAACTTGGGAATTGGGCATTTTAGGTGACTATCTTTAGTTCTAGTTGACTATTTTCAATAAATACACAAAAAATTATATTTCAAAAATCTCTGAGTCAGACTTTAAGGGAAACAAACTTGTTCTCACTTTAGCTTCCTATTTTACCTGTAATTTTGCCTTCTCTCTTGCAATGACAATGCTTGTGACATCTAGTCTCTGCTCTAATGCTGCCAGCTCCCTGTCCACTGCAGACTGGTCCTGCTTGTTATCTGCCTTGATAAGCTTCTCCTTGAACTTCTGCAGGTATCTCTGGTAGAGCTGGTGGTGTGACATTAGACGGTCTCGGGACCATGGACGGATATGTTCCTCTAGGATGGAGTTGATTGCATAGTGCCACCTACAAGGGAAAGAAATGGTTAAAAAAATGCCAAGTTGGTGGTATAGTCAATTTAGTCATGTTGGAGGTATATATGCACACTTGTGCAGGTATTTCCTGCAAATTCAATTGCCATATTTTAGAATTGACAATCATTGGGTAACAATCTTTGAAATCAAAAGAGCGAAATGTGTTTAATTCTCAATAGATATGTGAAGGTTCATTATCAGGAAGGAAAAATCCCTTTTTGTCTTATATTTTACCTATATTAACACATTATACAAACTCAAGTCCCAGCAAAGACATAAATCTGATTTAGGTTATCCTTAATTTTGGTGACCTAAACCTAGAACTAAACCTAACCCTAAATCTAGAACTAACCCAAACTCTAACCCTAGAAATACACTAAATAAGTTGCTACAATTAAGGATTAACCAAATTTATTTTAGCAATGGGTAGAGACTAAATTTTGTTTATGTTGTAAAACTATAGAACATTGTAAAACTCATAATTGCTGCTCACGTTAAATTGGTAAATTGAATTCCACTGATCTAATTTTTTTTTTTAAATTAAGCTGTGAAGGTTACATTCATGAATATAAAGTGGATACATGATCCTTGATATGAGGGGTAATCATACAGTACAACAAGGACAAAACATTCAGGGTCCTGATTAAAAGAACTGCTAATTTAAAGAAATGGAGAAATTTACACTGTCAAAGGGAACAGCTGTGCTAGATTGAAATTAGCCGTATCTACTAAAAGTCCTTTGTGTAATATTAGCTAACATATACCAGCTGTTTGGGTTAGTAGCCATTTTTAATATACTGGTGAGATTCCTTCTGTGACATTTTATATTTTCCAATGATTATTAAGTGTCCAGTACAAATTCTTCTTTATAATGATAACATGCTATTTCACATTACCAGGGAAAATATGTAAACTGATTACTATACTGATAAGTGACAAAATGGATGCTGTTGCTTATGTAACCTTTGATTCCTGAATATTTGAACCATAGCAACCAGTCTTGGTACAATGAATTCCCAGTTCAAAGCTCATCTTTTGAAAGGGAATACCATCAGTCCCCTACACATACAGGCACAACTACACATGTATATCTATCTGTTTTGAAAAGAGTAGGCCTAGAGTTGAACCATGACTATTTATTCCCAATCTGGCCCAGCTCTTTGATAACCACAACCTTAGGCCTAAAAAAAAATTACATTTGCCGTTACAAAGGAAAATTATTAGGGTGGGTTGGTCGGTTGGATTGTTTTTCGCAATGTTTTACTCTAAAATGAATGCGACATTTTTTTAATGACAGAGCAAAGATCTTTATTTTACTTGTAGTTGTTTTGTTGTCTTGTTTTGATGTTTTTGTCTTGTGTTGGTAATTTGTTTTAAAGGTGCAACAAGAGATTTTGTGGCACCCATATATTGTTTCATATGTAGTGATTTCATATAGGTAAGACCCCCAATAGATTTCTTACTTTGTTTTTGGTTACAGAAATGTCTTAAAAGTGAAACAAAAGGCAAGTTTCATTTGCTTAATTTCAATATAAAACATAGGCTGAATTTTGTATTTGCTCCTACAGGAAATCATAAATTACACAATCTTTGTACCAAAGAAATATTATTCAGCTTAATCCTTTCACGTGGGGACATTGATAGAATGCTTAAAATTAGTACCAAAATCAGAATTTTCACATTTTTAGGGACACCTGTTATGTGAAATCTCTTGTTTTCCCTTTAAATTGTGAATGAAAATCATGGGTTGGTCGGCAGAATTTGTTTCTATTTACTTACTGCCAATAGAATCTGTGGCTAATGACAGCAACCTGGCAGTAAGAAAAAGATTCTGAAATATCTACCATAAGCAACAATGCTTTGTGATGAAAATGCACTTCTTCTTCTTAGCGTGTCCACAAGTCATTGGTAATGGCTTGCAGTGATGTCAGGATTTATTCAACCGAGTAAGCTGATCCGGGGCCGCGTGTATCCATGATACGGACGCTCCTAACATGGCCTGCTTTTGAGACTGGGGGCGGATTGGGAACAGTTCAGGGTTACACCTTACTCTTATTCGACACTGACTGCGATGTACATGTACAGTTGTGACTCTCTGTACACAGGACCGACGGCTTAACGTCCCCTCCGAAGGATGGGATTATTTCATGTTTCATTTGCCCAATGCCAAGTGAACCATGGAGGAGAGCGGTATTCTGTATTGAATCAATAGCTCGTATAGAGATTAAATCCAGAATTGAGCACCCGAATAAATCCCAGCAAGTGACCCCACCAGGATTCGAACCCGGGATTTTTTAGTAAATTTGCGCCACAGGCAAGCACCCTAACCGCTAGGCCACGCTCTCCCACAATAATAAATAAATGCCTAACACGCATATCTCCGAATTGACAAAGGAAATGAGATAAAATGTGAAGTATTTGAAAATCTAGTCTACACTCATCAAAATTATATTAATTGCAATTAGTTAATATGGCATTTCCCGATTGTACCATCTTTTTTGAGACACTCTATTAAATTGAAATGCATTCATGTCACATTTTTCGGTAAGCTTAATTACATTGCTTCAGTAGCTGTGTTATCGTTTAAGTTGTACCATTTTCCTGCATGGGCTGCTTCAACAAGCTACATGAAATACAAATTACTTGCAGTCTAGACTTAAAGGTGAACTTTGTTAATCTGGCATATTTACTTATGCGCTTAAGACGACACTTATCCCATGGGAAATTTGTTACAGTTGCTGGCACTAGGCAATTTCTAGATTCAAAGATTTTTGGTTTTTCCATACATGAAAGGCTAAGGCATCTAAATGACTTCTAAGT
The DNA here is from genome assembly GCA_023653785.1 of Ophioderma brevispina. Taxonomy (NCBI): domain Eukaryota; kingdom Metazoa; phylum Echinodermata; class Ophiuroidea; order Amphilepidida; family Ophiodermatidae; genus Ophioderma; species Ophioderma brevispina. The sequence goes on from JAMKCH010026482.1 coordinate 8,953, forward strand.
ATCCAACTGAAAAGTCAACGAACCCATCTTTTATTTACAGCTACTTTAAATAAAGTAGAAATTATATGTGGTTTGGTACTGCACCTCACATTTTATGTTTGAAATTGAATAACTAATATGATATTCATTGTCTTTTGCATGGTTTGTGTCTGTTAGACCCACACAACCAAAATCCTTGCGAATCTCACAAGAGCACCATCACAAGAGGAGAATATGTTATGTTAGATAGCTTGAAATTGTTACTTAATATATCGCCTACCTATCCAAATACTGGGCAATTCGGAGATGAGCCTGAGTTTCTTGGCAAGGGTGATATATTCTGTTATCGTACCAAAAAAAAAAAAATTCAAGCAAGCATTATCTGCAAAGAACGCTGATTACAAAATAGTTCTGAAATTACTTCAAATTTTCCAAATGAATTGTTTGCTTGGTGAGTTGCATGACCAAGTTACCTACCAGATAGTGAAGTTACTCTGTTCCCCTATACCATCTTTCCATGACACCCACAACTCCACACCCTTGATAAGGTAGATATCATCCTAAAACCTGATTTAAGCTATACTTGACATCTGCAGAAGTAGTCATCATGTACTAGCAAGCTTTGGTTAGAGTCTCTCCTATATGCACAGGCAAACGGGTTAAAGTCCATTATCTCTGGACAAAGTACCTCTGTGTTTTGCTTCAAATAAGTTAACATCCAGAATCATTAAGTTCTTACATGCTGCAGGTACTTTGTTCCTCAGAGATTCGTTTTTAATTTCTTTTTTCTTCACAAATTTCAAACTTCAACATTTTTCATGAGCCCATAGGTGCAGGAAATAGACTAACACGTAGTCCAAGAAGCTACAATCTGTGGACAAAGGTGTTGTCACCGCTTTTGGGGGCGTGCCGTGACATTAAATCGTCCCCTCTCCCCCTGACTTAATATGTGAAATCTGAAATTGTGTTTATGCATGTGGTGATGGGTGGGGAAGGGGGAGTTTTAGTGGGATTGCAATGCTTCAGCTTGGATACCAAACAAGTTCCATTTCGTACCTTCAAAATGCCGAATTATGTCAATTAAAGAGCTGAGTTTCCACAAGGTGTGTGCCAACTATTTTGACAAAGATTGTAGTCTTTAGGCAGTGTTTTCAATAAGCCATAACAAAAGCCTCTACCTAGAGTCTTAAAGCCTACATGAATCTACATTTATCGCTACCCCAATTCTAACATAGTATAACTGTGGGTATCATTTTTGGTTTCCCACCATTCTTTCGCATTTCCTCGTAAAGGTACATGCGTCCTGTCTTTTCTGTATCTTTCGTTAACTTCCATCAGTTTCATGGATTCGGCAAATCCAGAACGCATAGATACTGTTGCCGTGACAATCCCATGGCGATTGTGTCTGTCAGGATGTAAATAAAAACCTTGGCGATACGTAGTCTGGTGCGGATGTCGGCATAGTAGAGCAGAGCCTTGTTGTAATAGGTGAACAATAGTCACAAGACAAAAGAGAATATGGGATAGTGACTTCAGGCGAAAAAAAAAAACCAAATTAACAACCAGCAAAAATAACACAAACACCACCACAATCAATTTAAACAATGGTGAGAAATTTAAGAGGACTGCATCATTGATCTTGATTATGAATCTCACTGCGAAAATTTGATTGTTTATCCCGGTATATTCAAGAAGATTTTTTCATAGATTCCTTCATTAACACACTTGTGGCAAGTGGATCATATCTGAACCAGAGAGGGAACATAGTATATTTCTGACTTCTTCTCCTTGGAATCTAGGCTGGCACATAATGCAAGTCTGGAAAAAGCCACTGCAATTATAAGGATTTATAGATGGTTGCACTGCCAGGGAATTTTGCGTGTCTCGCTAAATCATTGTTAGCTGTAGTTCACAAAGGGAGAGTGTTATGCAACAGTCAACCAGTAGGATTTGGTATTAACTGTAAACCTAGATGCAAAAACAGACACATGTAGGGTGCTATAATCTATACCTACATGATGAATTGGAATTGCACAAGATGCCGACTTCCCAGTTGTTGAAAGAGGACTCTCCAAAGCTTTGGAGGAACCTCATCCTTATTATGAGGAAACCACCTACGTGCAAATTCATCAAAGACACAGGTGTGTGTTCCATCTACGCAACCGTGAGGCCAAACGTTAGCTTAAAGTTACTGGTCTGGAACTCCCCTGGAGCCACTGGGTTGATAACCCGTCACCTAGGAGTTACCTTGGACCGCACTCTCTCATATATAAGACCCACATCGAGGAGCTAGACCGAAGAGTAAAGTATGTTCACGCAATAAAATCTTGAAACAAACTCACTGGCACAAGAGGGGTGCTCGACAACATACACTAAGATCGACGGCACTGCCCGGCTGATACTCATGTGCACGTAGCCTGCCCAGTATGGGACAGATCAACCCATGAACGAAGCTTGATCCAGCGTTAAAGCCTTGCGGTGATCACAGATGCTCGTCCAACACCAACGGAAACTGTAATCATAGCCGGGAATTGCTCACCAGACATCCGTCGGAGCGTAGCGAGCATGCAAGAGCGTAGCTGCCAAGTATCCAATGTGAAGCACCCTATGACTGTACAGATACCTGGCTGCCACCTCTTAAGATCCAGAGAAGCCTTCTTAAGCAAAGTCCCACACCTTAAACAGTCTCTAAGGAGGTTAAGAGGTCGCCTTGTGGAAAGAAACTTGACATCACCATTAACATCTAATCGGTATTGAACTGGGAGCATCTTCCACCTGGTGTTGACTCCTCATGGGCTGAAATGGCGATGCCTCAATAGATTGATAACCGGAATCAGCCGATCTAAGGATTCCCTGCAAAGTGGGGTAAGGAAGCAGATCAGGATCTACCTGTGGTGTGGAACAGCAACCACAGACAATGACCCCTCTTGGTCCTGCCCACTGCTGGAGCAACATGCACAAACAAGGACCTTGCGGCATTCAGTGAGGCAAAGCCATACGTTGTACCCATCTCTGGCTGGATCATTTTGAGAACCACAGTGTTTGGAACGATAAGAAGAAGAAGCATACTCTAAGGTTTGACTGAACTGGGCAGTAAAGGTTTAGCCTCAGCTACACCTAGTAAGCAGCAAAGCAATGAAAGAATATTCCAATTTTCCTTTTAATTGATTTTAGCATGAGACGTTGCAGTGACATCCCTGTGAAGTTCCGAGTGCACTAAAACACAAAAAGGTAAAACGGGAAAAGAATATGCAAAGAATTTTTCTTTCTTTCATCATAGAACATCGTCCCCCACATTACAATGAATATCATGTAAGCTTTGCTGCAGTTTTTGAGAAAGTGGACCACAAATACTGCTCCATGCTCCATCAAAAATTACTTTTCACTAGTTTTCTTGTAAGCACACATCAATGGAAGGGTTCCCTTGATATGGTCGTCGGATTGGCTAGCCAATTCGAACTGGATCTGGCCCAGCCCAAGCTACACCCACCCGCCAAGTTTTTTGTGACCATATGACTCCTGGCCTCCGAGAAAAATGGCAGACAGACATACCCACACAGACATGGCGATTATATACTATACTGGTACACGGTTATATGGGCACAATAGGGAACTTATTTTCATTGGGTGATAGGTCCTTAGACCTTGAGTAATAGTGTGCCATTTCCCCTCTACCATGTCGTATTTGTAAAATATTCACCTATCAAGAATTGCAGTAGTTTAACTACAACTTTAACCTTAGGCGACTTTTATTAAGAAGGTGACAAAACACGTAGTTACCCAAATCAACCTCTCTCCATTGACTTGAAGAGACGTGATGGCGTCCTTCATCAGATCTTTCCATCTGTGCCCGATTTGTACCTTCCCACCAGCTGCTGGGATATTAGGCTTCCCAATACACACCATGCTTCTGTCGCAAGCTAAAGGAAATTCGGTCAAAAAGTGCCAGTTATGATGGTTCGGGTAGCAAATGTTGCACCAACAAAGTTACAAGCAATGCCCCCCCCAATTTTTCAATGATGTGCGATATACTGCACAGTTATGTTGGTGAATTGACTAGTAAATTAATACCTGGGAATGGTAATGTTCAAAAGCCCATGTCTGCATCATAATAAAAGGATTTTGTAAAATTTTGGATTCATGATCCCTGATCCTAATTCAACAGCAGCACTGCAAATTGGATTTCTGTTGTCCATTATAAAAGGGCACAATTTCACAAAAATGACTTGCGTGAATCACGGAACAGCAATTGGATGAAGCGTTGACACATACATGGCACTGTTTTCTTGCTCTTTCAAATAGTGGAATCAGTTTTTCGGGCCTTTATTATTATCAAATCTTATAATCATGTCTAAAAATTCCTTCTTACATAGAAAGTTTGGAGCTTTACCATTCACCGGTATAGTTTACTAGCCAAGTACTCAATGCAACTGTGCACAATCGCAATATATTTGAAAATTGGGGGGTGCTAGTCAAAAAAAATGTCCTATTAGTGCTTAATACCAATGGACATTAATATGCATTGATATCCATTCATTATATCAGTTTAGATTTCACTTCTTATATGCCAATCTGCTAAATTTGAAGTAGCTATAAACACACACATATGCGTGTTTAACCATTGCATTATAATTTTCCATATAGTGGTTCAAATGAAAACTATAATAGGCTCAAAGAAAATGAAATAGCATGGCTCAAGAAAGATTCTGACTCCTTGCTTGCTTCCTGGTATTTTGCTCAATAAATTGACGATCAATTGAGTAAATCTTGGGATTCATCATCCAAATTTTGAAATGCGGATAACAGAAAAGATATTTTAGCTTCCTAACCAATACACAATAACCCCGGAAATGGTTATCAAATATGAAACTGATATTCATAAGTAACACCAAACATTCACGGATATTGGAATTTGCAGCATGCAGACAATTTCAAATGATATCTGATGAGACACCTTTTACGTCATCAGGTTACGATGTGGATTTTACGGGGTTATATCAGCTTCAATAGTCCAGTTACTTTTTAAATTGTAGGTAATTGGAGATCAAAGTCCACATATGAGCTGTCCGAATAGATAAATCTTAATTACTACATTTGTTTATTGCTTCTATATGTATCCATCTGACATTCATTGTTTAAAAGTATATGGAATAGAAGAAAGAAATTGGATATTTCCGTGAAATGTCTCTGCTACCAGACTGAATAATAATACTAATTGGCATATTTGGCCTAGTAAGCATTATTGACTATAAAATTGTCATTTGGGTCCTTCACGTGAGCCTTCAAGCACGCTCATATTATATGTTTATAGAACGTAGCAAAGTTGAATTTCAGAACTTCAACGGATCATTTGATCTACAATTATACTTGACTGCACCAAAGCTTTTTTCCCTTTGAGGTGGTTGTTGGAAATGATGCTCGCCCGGGGATTTTTCCTTGGGACACAATTTGGAGTAAACGTCCTGAGAGTCCAAGATACCGCTTTTTATTTTGATGTATGCCACACTAAAAACATTAAAATAGAAAATCTGGTCAGTGGCGTCACAGCTTTTTTTCAGGGGGGCACATCTATTTTCAGGGTGTGCAAGCATATATTAAAAGGTTAGTATAGTATATGGCCTAGTAAATTCACTAATTTTTCAGGGGGGCAAGACCACACAGGGGGCAGCTCCCCCCCCCTGGTTACGCCACTTGAATATGGTCATTTTAACAAAAAGCGAGAAAGAATGGATGTGAACACTTGGATGGAGGATCCATCTGTTTTTGAAGCGATTGAGCGATTGTGCCAGAATCCACTATATATGTTGCTGTAGGTGGATTCGCTACACCGCCTCTACAGCCGAATCCAATACCTTCCTGACTTGAATGCCGAGGTGGGTGGGGGGTACCCACTTATAACCTGGGTGAGTGGAGAGGAGTAATGAGGGGGTAAAATGTGCCTTACTCAAGGGCAAAACACAGCAGGGTTTGAAATCACAACCTTTAATTTGGCAGTGGTTCGGGGTGCTTTATCACTGGACCACACGTGCCCTTTGGATGTTTATTATTAGTATTATTATATTGCTCAGTAATGCCACGCCGATTTTTGATATTTTGGCTTTTGGAAAACTTAACAAAATTAACCCCTCCAGCCCATGCTTGGAAGTTTTTCGCCAAAATATTTCAAACCAAAAAAGAAAAAAAATCATGATCGATGAACACTTTTCTGTTGTTGTCTGTGAATGAGGCCAAAGAAGAAAATGCTTCCCAATATATGTAGGTGCATTCATTCAAATCCACTCCACCATGATGAAGCAAATGTAGTATGTTACATGCAGTTTCTTGGACATTAGATGGTGGAATTGGGGAATTTCAATTCAAAACAAACATTAACATTCGGGTGCTAAGCACACAGTGTCTCCCTGGGGCGCAGATGATTTATTCTTGAACTATTAGGACTTCAAAAATTGTTGGTATAGCTCTTATTTAGCCAATTCTTTAAGAAAGAGTATGAATGTTCACAATGACTTAGTCATTTTAAGCTAAAAAGCTATTTGTGTGCTTTTGTAAAGATACTTGTTTCTGAAGTGTTACCTACCTTTCTAAAAAATCGTTTTGCCTCGTGTCTATTTGGAAAGGTTTCCCATCTTCATCTGTAGACTACAAAGTAAAAGATAAAATACAAACCAATGGAATAAAAGATCTCTGGGGGCTTTGTCAAGAAACAGCCACTCCCGGGAAAAACTTGGGATAAATAGCTATGGGGGAAAAACACAGCAAGTCAGTCCAGGAAAATATTTCATCTCAGACAAAGATATAGGACAAAGCCCTATTAAACATATATTGTTTACCTTCATGGCATTTTGAAAGGGTCAATAACAATTGGTAAGAAAAAAAAGTCATAATTTCCCAATTATGGTGGTTGACAAAACAAGAGATCACTGAAATCTTAAATAGGGAAAAACTAGTTGTATTTATAAGAGGAAACCCTGTAATCTAACTTGAAATATAATCATCTGATTCAAAGATGTTTTGAACTTGAACTTGTCTAAACTTGCTTTTTGATTTAATTTTTACATTTCACTCTATCTTTTTAAAGTGTTTATTCAGTGAAGTGCAATAAGTATTACCTTTTGGTGGTTATCCTTAAGGCAAGTATGTTTTGGTATATGTAGTTTCTAAGAGTTGATCATGGCAAATATAATGTTTTTATACCATCCGTAATCTTCAAAGGGGAATTTTGCATCCACAACCCTTGTCCTCCTGTTAAAGCAAGTTTTATTTGTGAGTTTTGTGGGCCGCCAGCTATGCTGGCAGGACCACTTAGCATCCGTTGTCGTGTATGTGTGGGTGTGTGTGGCTGTATGTGTGTGTCACAAATGTTAAGTTTTTTTAAATTGACATCAATTGAAAAGTTTAACTTCAATTGGAAACCAAACTTCTGTTTTCATAGGTGCACAATGGGATTCCCTCATATGTGATGAGGTCAAAGGTCATGTTGAAAGGTCATAGTCATGTGAGGTCAAGTTGAAAAAATGGCTAAAAATGTAAAAATTGATCTAATGATGAACTTGAAGTTCAATTGGACAAAACTTTTGTCATAGGTGCACATTGCGATCCCTCATATGTTGATGAGATCAAAGGTCACGTGCCAGGTCAAAGGTCATGGGGAGGCCCACAGCTTACATTCTATGAATATAGCGAGGCGCGAAAGAGAAAAGCGGAGAATGCGGAAATTCTAGTTTAAAATGTCAACTGATCATTCCCCTAAGTGCTGTATATGTGCTAACCCTACATGCCAGATTTGATTACCTGGTAAAAAAACAATTCATTATTGTGTATATTCTGTCTGGACAGGAAATACAAAACCGTGGCCATATGACCAGGAGCACAAACAGGCAAAGGGTAGAAGGGCGCCACACTTCCAACCCCAAGTGTTCTGAACCAGGCTCAACTTACCGCAAAAAGAAACAAAAAAAATAATCGGTCTTAGGACCGCTTGTGTCGCCTTGCCCATCGCGGTACGTGAATGATAGGCCTAACATGACCTTTGACCTTGATATGTGACCGGACATTCATCAAACACCATTGAGGATCCCATGGCACTATGATCAAGTTTGGTTCCAATTGAACGTCAACTTTTCAAATTAGGTCGAATATTACCATTTTTCAGCCAGTTTACAACTTGACCTCACATGAACCTTTGACCTTGGCACGTGCCTTGACCCTCCCTCAACAAGTGGGGGATGCCATGTTGCACCCTATGATCAAGTTTGGTTCCATTGAACTTCAACTTTTCAAATGAGGTCATTTTACATTTCAGCCTAGTTTACAACTTGACCTCACATTCACCTGAACTTGGCACGTGACCTTTGACCTATCAACAAGTGGGGGCGATGCCATGTTGCACCTATGATTCAAGTTTGTTCCAATTGAACTTCCCTTGTAAATGAGGGTCAATTTTACATTTCAGCCTACCCTGTTGACAAACTTGACCTCACATGTGTACCTTTGACATTGGCACGTGACCTTTGAACCAATCACAAGTGGGGGATGCCATTTGCACCTGTGACCCAAGGGTTTGGTTTAAATCCATCAAAGTATGTGGATATACATGCAAATGTTAACCTTTTTCACAACAGACATCAACAGACAACAACAGAAATCATCAACAACAGACAACTACAGTGGACAAAGTGAGTGATCCCTATGTGTCTTCCGCCTTGAGGCAGGGCGACACAAAAGGAGGAAGAATGCAATGAGAGGGAAGGAGCAAGAGGGGGGGAAGAGGTGAAAACTTTCATTTTTATTATTGAAACCAAGACACCGATCTAAAATAGCCCTCCTTCAGATTTTTGAGTGGTTGAAGAAAAAAAAGTGGTCACTGTCTTACTTGTTTTGCTAGAATATTTATTAAAGGCCCTAATGTGCACCAGGCAAAATGATCCATACCAGAAAAATGATGGCTTGGCCAACCCCTCCTAAAACTGACCCCTGTTACACCCACGTGCCTGCTAACATTTGAACATAATAGTGCACCAAATCAACGGAAATTTTAGAATAATCTTTTTTCAGGAAATATTGAAACTAAAAAAAATAGCTATGCTTACAAAATATAACAATACACGAAATGCATTACATATATTGGTGGCTTACCATCAGTGGTAGGTTTCTTTAATGACAGATAGACCTATCAGCCTTCTAAAAGAGCTCAAATATTTATAGGGCTTCGTCCTGATGTCTCCCTTGTTGTCAACAAGAAATCAACAGTAAATATCACAAGGGGAACACAACCCTTAAAGACATCATTAAGAAATTCATTACCAGCAATAGTAAAGTCTAACTGCAGATTACTATACTTCTGAGGTTTCATAAACGGAAATTTGAGACATACTCTGCTTACTGAAGAGATTCAAGTTTTCCTATTTTTGAAACTTCTGATGGCAAAATAGTGTAATTTGTAGAATTCATGAAAGCACCTTTGTTGTTTAAATGGAAACAAGGAATATTGTTTTTAAAATGCTTACTTGTTTTAACTAGGGGAATTGCATGGTACTAATCAGTATATGGCAGAGTAAAGTAAATGTTGATTGTGTTGAAGCAACGGTTGTCATTGTTTTCGGCACGGCACCTATATATGAATTTAAAATAGCCGGAACCCTATTACAACTCGCTGCCTTTATTTTGTCAATGAGCTCTTTGAAGTGGTCACTGTATTTTATCTTTCAAGTTAGGAAATCGACATCCTGAATTTAATGGCTGCATTAAAGGACATCATCAGTGATTCACCCCGAAAGGTCAAAAATATTGAAATTTGCAGTAATAGCTTAAAATCGAAGGTTAAGTCTTGTAAATAGTTTATTTTTTCCAACTGAAAATTGCCCAGAAAAGGAAAACGGCAGTCTTCAAGATTTGACTCTCCATTGAATTATGTGTTGTAG